>VZTA01025807.1:0-10821 GCA_013398855.1 Mohoua ochrocephala | reverse complement strand
AACTGTTTTTCAGAATCTCACTGTTAGTTAGCTTGTGTAGTATTTTGACCGTGGAAGCCTTATGTAGTTGACCACTAATGTGTTTTGGGTTTTATTAAACTGAAATTTACGTCAAACAGCCAGTTTCTATGCCATCTCAGACCTCCCCAAAAATGTATTTTCTAGTGCCCTGTCAAAGAGTTCCTAATGTTTGAAAATTGGGGACTTCTTCCTGAATGAGAAGTGTGTGTGTTTTCTGGCTTACTTCTAACCATTTCTGTTCCTGTTAAACTCTGTAAAACCAGCATAAACTGAGATAATGTTACCAGAGTGGTTGTCTTTAGTCCTCTAATGAGCAGGGACCAGATTCCAGTGTCTGAAATTTGTTATGTCATGTGGCTACTCACCACCTCCTAGTCCGTTGCAGCCTTGTATCTGTAGAGCATCAGTTCTCTAACCACCTCATTGTGTGCATCTCAGGTGGTGCCTTACTGCCTTTTTCACGTGCTCAGNTCTAAGCTGCTAAAAGAGCAGCAAAAGTGTCAGCCTCATCTGTATCTGGCACTGTTACTGATGTAGTCAATTTTACTAATCATTAACTAGTGCACTGTGTGTCTTAATACTGGACTACCAATTGGAAATAGAGAACTGTGTCACATAGATAGGAAAGAAGAATGTTTGATGCACGTTTTTCCATTCCTGACAAGAAGATATTCACCAGTAGCAACAGAAAGAAATCTGAAACCCTAGAGAAAACAGATGGCTGTAAAAACAGAGTGAAATGTGATGGGAAGAAAGAATAGGTCCTGAAGAGAGGACATTCATGTGGTCCACATTTTTCATGTGGTCCTTCTTAATACATCTTACAAAGTATCAATGGGGAAGTTTAAGTACCATTTTAATGAGCAGTATTTAAGTGATCTGTGACAGAATAATGATTACTTTTAAACCAAATCTGAATATTCAAAGCAGCAACCAAAAATTATTTCCCTGTTATGCATATCAAATTTTTTGTTATTTGCAGAAAAAGAAACTGAGCAAAATTGTTTGTTTTTCATCAGCTTCTCATAGTTTCTTTGTTTTCATTAGAATTGTGGCCTTGTACATGTAGCTTGTGACCAACATTTCCTGTCCTTCTCTAGAAAAAAATTGAACAGTTCTTGAAGCAGGAAGTGTGGGCTTTTCAATAAAATAATATCTTTTTTAAGATGTAACATTAAGTGCAAGAAAACTTTCTAATTATTAGGTAAATACAACTGATAGAAATAAGTGAATTTTAGTGACTAATCAAGGACTGATGTGCAAGTTTCATATAATGCTATATTTGCTGTTTTTTCTAGTGGCCAAATATAAATCTGCGGAACTACAAAGATGAACAGTTGCACAGGTATGTAAAAATTATGTAGACTTTCTTTGAGGAAAAAAACTTGGAAAAACTGGTTATTACTATTGCAATAAAATATTCCGTGGATGTGTCACACTTCTAAAACTTAATCTATAGATAAACAGTTAAGGTGTAAATTTGGATAATTAAGTTGCAGTATTTACTTTATTGAAAGTGTTTAAGCTGTAAAGGTGTTTAAGCTTCTTTTCTATGTACAGATGCTTTATATATTTAGTCCCTTACGAATCATACCACCTTTGCAAATGCTCAATTTAATTTTAAACCTTAGAAGTGTTACTACTTGATATTTCAAACAGTAGTGTTTTATGTCAGAGCTTGGAAGATTTTTACATAGTTAAGTCTACAGTTGTACAGTTTTATAACTACAGCTTTCATCAAAAACCAAGAGGAAATTATTTCTAGTTAGTGTTAATGGCAAGAGAAGCATGTGTAGTTTGGAAAAAAAACCAACTAACCAGACAAAAAACTCCCAGTACAGCTCTTGTTCCTTTCATGTCTGTTGTCAGTAAGATATTTTTATTACTTTAGTGCCCGTGTGGTTATAGTGTTACTAATTAGTTCTTGGGTGTTCCTTTTAACATGTGTTTCAGAAACAGATTATATTATTTTGAAGAATAGGTCTGTATTTGTGGGCATGAAAAGCTACTTCTCGAATTCAGGGAAAACCCAAAAGATAGAATAGAATATATGCTGAAAGGCTCGTGTGGCTCTGTTTTAAATTTTTGCCAGCAGGTAGTCAGGGTACTTTTATGAAGTATTCACAGCATAAGCAGTAGTCCTATTGTTATCATAGCCATAATTTAATTTTGCATTTGTATTTTTTCTGGGTTTTCCTGAAATACTAATTGCCAATCTGTACTTTGGGGTAAAGGATTATTTTCCAAACTGGTGGTTTCTGACATGGCTTCTCTAAAGCAGTGTCTTCAGTCCTGACTGTGACAGCAGCACACACTCCTCAACCTACCTGTGTGGGACAATGTTCCTGTTCCATGGTTTTGTGCTGCACTCAAGCAGTATTAAGTGCCTAAATGATTTAATTCCAAATAAATTGAGAAAGTCTAGAATTGAATTGGTGTGATGCTTCTATAGTTCATTGAGCCTTTCTTCAGAATTGGAAACTTAATGGCTTTAAAATGCCGTTACTCCTGTTTAGTTATAAGTCATTAAGCCCCAAATCTCTCTAGTTTTACTGCTGATGATAAAAGAATTTTCGTCCCCTTTGTTTTTCAAGTGTAAATTGCATTTATTTCTCCTTCCATAAGTAGATCCTTTTTTTAGTGTTAGTGTTGTGATGATGTTACAGCTGTTAAAGTGAAATTCCAGATACTTTTATAAAGATTCCTTCATTTCATAGATATACAGGTAATGCAATGTGTGTATTCGCACAGGATCATAGAATCATGAAAAAGACCTCAAAGATCATCGAGTCCAACTGTTCAGTGCTAAAGCATGTTCTAAGTGCCATGTCTACATGTCGTTTGAATCCCTCCAGGAATGGTGACTCCAACAGTTCCCTGGGCAGTTCAAATGCCTGACCACTCTTTTAGTCCATAAATTTTTCCTAATATCCAGTCTAAACTTCCTTTGGCGCAACTTGAGGCCTGTTCCTCTCATTCTGTCACTTGTTACCTGGGAGAAGAGACCACCCCCACCTGGCTGCAGCCNCAGCTCTGTTGATCTTCTCTGGGCTCACTCCAGCACCTCAATGTCCTTCCTGTAGTGAGGGGCCAGGGATTCCAAAAGTGAACACACGGACATTGATAGACACACATGCGTGCTTAAATATACACATAGATACGTATGTATATAAATTTTTATGTCTATATATATTTATTGCTAGTAGCCTAGAATAAAATACCTTTTATTTGACAAAACTTAATTAAGCCCTCCGGTTTCCTTTATAATTGGTCCTGTGTTTGGAGTTAGAGATAGTGGATTACTCTGACTTTTTCAAATACGAGTGCAGTTCTTTAGTTAAGTTTACTTAATGCCTGACATATCTACCTTCTGATGGAACATTCTGTGTTATTTTAAAGCACAAACGTGTGTTTATTTTTTGATGAAGAATTTGTGAGAGGAGGATCTTTGCTGGGGACTTACTGCTGTGACGCAAAACTCGAGCTACGTTGCTTAGTGTGATTTAAAAAAGTCTGAGAGTGTGTTTGCAGCCACTGCGTTATGCTTCAGAAATGGTTAAGTGAGGTGATTGGAAATACTGTTGCTGAATAAATGAGACTTTTTCCTGGCAGAACACGAAAATGTGTTTTTCACAGTAGTGGTAACTATTATAGCTGAAGAAAACTCAGGTTACAAGATTCTTTTTCAAGCTCTTTGTTAGTCTAGATAATACAGTCTTTGAAACTTGCCCCAGGATAAATTACAGCAGAATAAATTATGAGAATTAGAAGGAAGCTATGGCTTCTGAGAGTGTAGAGATTTTAAGTTCCTTTGCTTGTATGAAGTCATGGTATAGAAAACCCTTTATAACACACAGTACAGCAGCATCTCCGGAGCTGTGTCTGAATAAACTCACTACTGTTACGTGCTACTCTTTTGATAAATTTTTAACACTTATTAAAAGAAACCAATTCAAGTACAACCCATTTTTTCTACTAGCATCATTTTGTATTGTGAGATTGTCCTTGTCATACTGAATAATAGCCAATCTTATTTTACTTTCAATAGGTTTGTAAGGAGATTGCTGTATTTTTACAAGCCTAGCAGTAAACTCTATGCTAACCTGGATCTGGACTATGCCAAGGCGAAGCAGCTCACTGTCGTGGGTTGTCAGTTTACTGAATTTCTTCTTGAATCAGAGGAGGTAAGAAATTTTCAGCTGCAAGACTGGAAGTAGAATGAGTAGTCTTGCTGAATGCCACTTGGAAAAACCTTAATTTTTGGTAAAGACTTCTGAGCTTCTGGGTGTTAAATCTAAAATGATCCGTGTAATTAAGAAATATAATGTGAAATATTGAGGAAGATGACTATGTTTATGTAGAAGTTTTATTAAATACAGCTTTGTTAAATGCAACTTAGAGTTTGAAGGGATTTCTTTGTTATTTATGCTGTGTATAACCTTCCTTTTCTAACTCCTTGCTTCTTTTGTGCTAAAGACTTTTATCCCTCAGGTCAGAGGAAAATGTCATTGAATAATACTTCTCCCTTTTCCTGGAAAGAAAGAATCAGTCCTAAGATGCCTCCATGCTTAGCTCCTTTTATTTCCTTTGAAACTTTTTCTTTGGTCTGAATTGTTTTCCAGTCTGCATTTCTGTTTTGTGTGTGTCTTGTGTTTGTACATTTTAAGAAATTTGAAGCAATGAGTTTCAGTAAAGAAGAGACACATTTCTATTAGTAACAGACGCTATTCCTCTTTATTTTGCTAGGATGGACAAGGTTACCTGGAGGAATTGGTTAAAGATATTGTACTTTGGCTCAACTCTTCATCAGGCATGAAACCTGAACGTAGTCTTCAAAATAATGGGTTACTAAATACCCTTAGCCAGCACTACTTCCTGTTTTTTGGTACTTTATCTTGTCACCCTCATGGAGTGAAAATGCTTGAAAAATGTAATGTGTTTCAGTGGTGAGTGCTTTTATTCGATTTGAATTGTACTTGCAGTGTAATAGTTACCCAAATTTTAAACAGTGCATGAGGGCCACCGTCTGAAAAGCTGAAAACTTAAAGGTTGTTTTGGTGTAGTCACAGGTAAAGATCCCCTTTTTTTTTTTCCTAAGAAAATGTCTTTTAGTCTGTCGTTACTAAGCAGACAGAGGTGATTATGGCACTAACAGCTTACTTTTTCCTATCCACACCTGTGTGACAGAGATGGGTATCGGGAAGGATTATAGTGTACTGAAAGATGCAGAATGGGGAAATAGAAAAACAAACAAAACTCAAAAATAACAAACCATGAAAAAATGGCAGGTACCATGCTGTTTGTGAAGTGTTGATGTATATTGCACGTAAAACTTCAGTCTAGTAAAGTTCTGAAGCTCAAAATTTTGTTCAGGTACAAATAAACTTAGCTTCGTGTGGGAATAAATTGGCTGGTGACTAGTAGTAGCTTATTAACATATAGTAAACTTAAATTAAAAATGCAAGTGTTTTAAAGTACTCCTTTTTCTCTTGTTCCTTTTGTTGATTTTTAGAAAGCAAGCTTTTTACTGGCTTCAGAAAACTGGATGTACAATAAAATCTAGCCATTTAATAGGATTAACTTTCTGGCAGGCTTATACATAGTGCTTAACAATGAAGAATTGTTCACAGAGCTTCATGAGTATTAATTTTTATACTTGTAAACACTAATTACGCTGACAAAATTTTTACAGAGCTGTTATAAAAGGTGTTGGTTTGGGGTTTTCCCCTTGCAGTTCAGTGCATTATTTCATCTCTATTTGACTTTACAGTTATAACAATTTACAATTACTCCATTTCGTATGAGAACATACTTTGTGTTCTGCGTTTATAGTAATAAAAGTATAATTCAAAGTACTTAAGTTTAAATTATTGATGGTTCGAGTGGGTTCAAATACTGATTCTATTTTCTTCTTCCTCCCCTCCCATGCCTCCAGTCTTCTTAATCTTTGTTCTTTGAAGAACCAAGATCACCTGTTAAAATTGACTGTTTCTAGTCTGGATTATAGCAGAGATGGATTGGCAAGAGTCATCCTTTCTAAAATCCTGACAGCAGCTACTGATGTAAGTTCAGTTCAACTTATGTTCCTTCGTTATTGCCCTCTATACATTTATTTTATTATTCAAGGTGTATGACTTTATTCTTAAGCTGTTAGGTATGGAAAAGGTTCTTATTTTTGTATTCAGAGAAATGAAACTCCTACAAGTGTAGCTTTTGAATTCATTGTGGACTTCATAACCCTGTATTGTATTTGTGCTTAAGAAATTAAGTCCTTCAAATAGAGTTTTCTCTGATGTGGGCTTAAGTCTTGGTATGTATGAACTAAGTGTAATGTGATTGTTTAGGTCAGTGGCATCTTAAATCAATTGTGATGGCATTGTTACGACAAACAGAAATCTGTATTTCTAGCAGCACTAAGCACGTCGATCTTCTGGTAGTAGATACTGTTTTGATAATGATTGGGGTTACTCAGTTTGTTGGAGCTAAGTAGATGCTGTAGCTAAGTAGATGCTGTAGCTGCTGGAATGGGGGTTGGTTCAGAAATAGGCATTGGGATTTGTTCTTCTAAATCAAAGAAGGTGAGTCAGGATAAAATACAGAGTTACGTGGACTTGGGAGAGGAAACTCTTGACTTTAAAGGTAACAGTAAACAACAAGACAAGCAAGCACTGATGTCAGGGAGATTGATGATAGTTAAGAAGTTGAAATACAACTAGGAAAGAATGTTCATTACTTTAAATGGAGTCGTTTCTGTTGTCTGAACAGACAGAATGTTCTAGAGTAGATACAAGAGAGAAAAAAGTAGATACTAGCTTTAAATGTCTGTGTTTTGGAAGAGGACGTGAATAGTGAATATTTCTCTGAGACTGTCAAAGATACGATGTTTCTTATGGATAAAGAGTGGAGTCTGAAAAGTAATGAAGATAGTTGAGGTTGAAGGAATGACTCATTGAAAGAAGATGAAGCGCCCTACTGACTATAATTTTTTTAATTGGCTTGTAAATTCTCTTCAAAAGATCTAATAATATAATAATAAAGATACGGGATTGGACACTTATGGTGACCAATTTAGTTGTGATCTTAGATTCAATTTTCCCATTTGCTAAGATAGAAATAGCTCTCTAATAAACTGTAATTTTAATAGATAAGGTGTGTATCACAGTTGCTTGCTGCAAAATACAGTAATTGAAAGGTATTTTTTAGAAGTTACAAATCATTAACTACAAATCATTAGTTATTTTTCTTCCATTCAAGAAAACATTTTCCTTACTTTGCAGAGCTGCAGGTTGTATGCAACAAAACACTTACGGGTGTTGCTGAGAGCTAATGTGGAGTTCTTCAGCAACTGGGGGATTGAGTTACTGGTGACCCAGTTACATGATAAAAATAAAACTATTTCTTCTGAGGCACTTGATATTCTAGATGAGGCGTGTGAAGACAAGGTGAGCATCCCTTCTCTTTTTAACCTCTTTTAGGTATGCTGCTCTTAGGTTCTTTCCCATCCCCTTCCCTAGCAGCAAAGTACAAATATGCAAGAAGCTACTGATGGTTTCCTTTCTTGGTTGTCATTGATGGACTTAAAATGGTTTATAAGACCCCTTTGATAAAACTACTGTAGTATTACCGACAAGAAAACATAGACTTCTGGAATATGCCTGTATTTAAATATGAATTGCAAGTAATTCAGCTTTTTTGTTCATTATACTTTTTGTGAAGTAGTCTTTTATTTAATGACAGAAGGTGCCTAAAATTGATAATATTAGGATTAAGTTGGCATTTGATACTTCTTATTGTGAAAAATTTGCTGTTTCCTTGCAAGCGGAGTGTTGTAGTTACTGCAGTTTTCAGAATTATGTAGTGCTCAAATACTGTTTATGTGTTCTTAATTATTTTAGGCCAATCTTCATGCCCTTATCCAAATGAAACCAGCTCTTTCTCATCTTGGAGACAAGGGTTTGCTTCTACTCCTAAGGTAAATGTTGAATATGCTGTTTGACTTCGCACTGTGGAAACAAATAAGTGTTCTTTTTATTCGAATTCTGTGAGTTGTTTAAATTAGAATGTTAACTGTCTGATGGTTTTTTACAGATTTCTGTCCATCCCAAAGGGGTTTTCATATCTAAATGAAAGAGGTTATGTAACAAAACAGATGGAAAAGTGGCAAAAGGTAATGCTAAGAAGAAAACGTTTGCTTGGCATTAGGAGGAATGGTGTGAATATGTCAGTTTAGAACAGAGATTTTTAAAAATAATTGCATATTAATGTACGTGTAAAGCTAATGCGAATACATTTATTGCATCAGTGACATAACGTTTTTGCTGGGAAAGGTTGACAGGGACTTACGGTTCCATAGCTTCTTTGTACATGCGTGCTTTTGATTTACCAAGACCTTTCTATATAGTTTTGATATTTCAGCAAATATTTCAGGAGTGTAGTGATTTCTAAAATAGGTTGTTGTGGAAGGTCATTATCTAGAGAAGTGTGTAAAGGAATGCTACTTTTCAAGATACCTGTTACATCTGGTTGTTGGTAATTAAAGTTAAACATAGAGCTCGTGAAGACAGAATTGGCTTATGCTGTTAGGAAGTAAAGAGGAACACAAGACCATTAATAAAAATTCATTATTGTCATAACTTGAATAAAACTCTTTGTATGTTATTTTGGTTTTTGAATTGGTTGTAAGAGATTGGTCTCATTCCTCATTAGTAGTTAAAGTGTCACTTCTCAAGGCGTACTGAAATGCATGATGGTCTATTGAAATTATTTGAGTTTGTCAGATGTGAAGTATTTCTTTCTTCCTTTTTTTAATGAATTCCCTGAAATAATTATGAAATCAATTTTTGACTCTGCAGACTCATTGTATGTGTGAAGTGCATTCATTTTCATGAGCCCCACCTTCAGATCATAAAAAAAAAAAAAATCAGTCTTTCTTAAAGAACTTTCCTCAATTATTTCTTCCTTATAAAGTATCATGCTATAACACCATAAACCCCTAAATGTACTGTGTCGACCCTCGTCTGTCTTCTTACAGGAATATAACTTAAAATACGTTGAATTGATTGAAGAACAACTTAATGAAGCACTTACAACATACCGCAAACCTGTTGATGGGGATAACTATGTTCGTCGGAGCAACCAAAGGTAAAGTTGGGAAAATGGGTTTTGAGGCACAAGCTGGTGGGACTGATCAGGAGAGCTGTGAACTGGAATGTGTGAGGGAAAGGGGTACCAACAGGATTTCAGTTTATTCTGCTCCTGGAGCAGTACAGAACATCAACGCAGTATGAGAAAACAAACAGGATGAACTGGACACATTAGCTCCCAGAGCTTTAATATCATTTATTTCAGAACTTTTATATAATTACTTTTAGAGCTTTAATATAATTCATTTTATTAAGACTTTGTGGATTGAGTCCCATGACTGGAGTGCTGGAATGGAGGGCTACAGGCTTTTCAGGAGGGATGGGCAGATGAATGTGTCATTCTATATAAGGAGGAGGTTTGATTATACAGCCCTTCGAGTTAGTGGTGATGTGGTTGCGAACCTCTGGGTGAGGATTAAGGGGATGGAAAACAAAGGAGATGATGTAGTGGGTGTCTGCTACTGGTTGCTCAGCCAGGATGTTAGTACTGGTGAGTCATTCTATAGACAATTAGGAGAAATTTCTGGATCAGTAGCCCTTGTTCTTATGGGCTTCCTATGGAAGATTTCAACTTCCGGGGATCAACTACAAATATCATTGTGCAGTGACAAGCAGCCTTGGAAATTCTCCGTAGGAGAAAGTCTGGCGGAGATACCTTCTTTTCACAGGGACTCAGTGAGCCAGCTAGGAAAGATGCCCTCCTCAACTTGCTGTTTGTGAATATAGGGCTTGTGGGAGATGTGATGGAAGGGAGTTCTCTAGGCCACAGTGATCATGACACGGTTAAGTTTAAAATTTCCAATATAATGAGAAAAAGCACAGCAGAGTTGCTACTCAGGGCTTCAGGAGAGCTACCTTGGGGAGCTACTTTAGCAGAGTACGTTTTGGAGGGCCTAGGCATCCAGAAGTGCTGGTCCATCTTTAAGAACCATCTTTTAGAAGCACTGGAGTAGGCAATCCCATGGTGTTAAAGTCAGGCGAGTGGGGCAGAAGACTGCCTTGGCTGAACAGGGAACTCCTCGTGGCGCTCAAGAGGAAAAGGAAATTATATGATCTCTGGAAGGTCACCCTTCACAGGAAGACTATAAAACTGTGATTCACATAAGCAGGGAGAAGGCACAAAAGGCCAAAGCTCATTCAAGACTGAAACTGGGCAGTGTTCTGTCATACAGCAAGAGAGAGGAGGTCTGAAGAAAACACTGGATCAATAGTTGCTGAAGATGGTCACTTGACTTACAGGGGTGAAGAAAAAACAGAGGTTAATTAAAATTCAGTGGGTTTTTTTGCCTCAGTCTTTAGCAATATCGATAGACTTTGGGCTGCGTGGTTCCCTGAGCCAGAGGTCCACAAATGTGGAAACTGTGGCTTTCTGTTTGTGGACACTAATATTGTAAGGGACTATCTGTATCAGCTGAACGTTCACAAGGTCATGGGGCCTGGTTCCCACCAGGCTGAGGGACTGGTCTCACCAGTACTACCCCACCAGTCCTGAGGGAGCTAGCAGATGTTGGGTCAGGACCCATCTCTACCAAAAGTCTTGTGAGTCTAGGGAGGTCCCTGCTAACTGGAAGCTAGCCAGTTTATTCCAGTTTGCAAGAAGCGCATAAGAGAAGACCCAGAAAAGTACAGACCAATTAGTGTAACCTCAGTTCCTGGA
>VZTA01025799.1:0-60319 GCA_013398855.1 Mohoua ochrocephala | reverse complement strand
CTTTTTCAGAAATTTAATCTACATCATCACATCATGTCTGAGCCTTCCTGTATCATACATAATTTGCCTGAAAACCTTTGGTTTATAATGTCTTCAGCTCTGGATTACATACTTTTCTTTGTGCATTCCTTTTGCTATTTCATCTCAGCTCTCTGT
Source organism: Mohoua ochrocephala (assembly GCA_013398855.1). Taxonomy (NCBI): domain Eukaryota; kingdom Metazoa; phylum Chordata; class Aves; order Passeriformes; family Acanthizidae; genus Mohoua; species Mohoua ochrocephala. The sequence continues at coordinate 60,163 of VZTA01025799.1, read as the reverse complement.
ATATATTAAAATAACAGTTGATGCACATATGAATTTGAATGCTATCCTAAAATGAGTATAGAAGATGTAGCAAGAAAAGAGATTAAAAATGTATATGCAAGAGATGAGACTGGAAAGGTTCAGTGGGACAGTTCAATGTATGAAAGATGCTCAGAATTTTGGATGATTACCTAAATTTTATTCTGAAAACATTTAGATCTCATTTTCAGAGAGAGCTCAAGCTCAGCAAGACCCCTAATGGGATTATCACTTCCCAATTCCCTCAAAAAATTTAGAGCCGAGTTAAAATTAAACTGGGTGACTGTGAACTGTGGGTTCAAATGTGTAATTTTCATTTGGGATGTCTACAGAAATCTAATTAAACGATCACACTAGTGATCACTCAAAGGCATAACTGGTATCTTATGAAGTAAAGATGTCCACTAAGAAACTCCTTTAACAACATTGGGAGAGGAAGCTTAAAATGGCAAAAAACCAGGGCAACTGACTGACAAAGGGTATCCACATTTGTTACATTCCTGAAAAGAATGGGAGGGACTAATAAGGAACATCAAGAAAAAACATATGACAAGGTTGAGTGATATTCCACATTTGGGTGGCTAAAGAACAAAGCTGTAAGGAAAACAAAGTGATTGCCTGGAGTGCAAAGATCCTGTCAACACGAAAACAAGTTAAACAAACAATTTTACTCTTTAATTCATATCGAAGACTGTGTCACTGTGATGTAACTGAACTCTTTAAAATCAAATCAATCAATCTCTGTAGCACTTGGTGGAAGAGCAAGAAGCAGAAAATAGAAACTTGACAGCCCAATGTACCTTTGCCCTTATGTTAACTTGTCAACACTTATAAACCCAGAAGGAGAAATCAGACAATAGACAATATATAAATTATTCTTAACAGCAGTGACAGCTGCTGTCCTTTTTTTCTCAATGCATGCAAAACTCACCGGCTTAGTTTCATTATTCTTCTTATTTGTTACTGCTGTTATTATTATTATTATTACTACCACTACTTCTACAACTACTTTTTAAAAAATGTCTCCCTAGCTTAATCTTGAGAGATGGATAAAACTGCTGTACAGCCAAAAGAAAAACAACCACTGTTTTGAATCTTTCATTCTACCACCAGCAGGTAAACAAAAATCTTCTCATTAGCAAAAACAGCTGGGAATGGAAGCAAAATCCTGCTCTGCTGGGTCCCAGAGTTTCCCAAAACTGTGATTACAGCTGCATAGAAATGACATCCAATGCACTGAAATGCACTTCTGGACAATGGAAACTTCAGAAGAACCTCAAAAACAAAGATAAACCTCTCCACTGTTCAAGGCAGGAGCAATGCTGCTTACAGCTCTGCTTCAGAAGTGATGTCCTTCCCAGGCACTGCTCATTGGAAGAGATATGAAACGAATTAAACTGTCCTTTGTTCCCTTTCCAGAACTCATCAAACACCGAACAACAAATGTAAAAAGTTCACTTATTTTGATAAAACAGAATCTTTCTGTAACCCTTGATGAATTCTGCTGTGTTGAAAAGTGAAGAGTTAACCAGAAAACCCCACAATCTCTGCTTGGCCCGCTTGGACATGGGTGACGGATGGAGCTGAGAGTCCTCCAGCATTGTTGAATTAGTAGGCTGAAGCCTGAAAAGCAAGAAAGCTGATCAATTCCCGAAAGAGACTAGGGCCTTTCAGATCTTCCAGGACCTTTCAAGTCCTCAGAGCTCAGTAAAACCTAAAGTATTTGCCTAATTTCTCTCCTGAAAGATTGCAGTTGTGGGTGTGAAGGTTTTGAGCACTTCATGCTGCCTTGTGGATTTGTTTTCATTGTGGTGAGTTGCTGCTGTGAACAAAAGATTTGCAGTTTGGTTGGTGGTATATGTAAAGGGGTCTTTTATTGAACCTCAGAAAAAGCATTATGAATTAGATTATCATGTTTTTACAGGTGAAAAGAGCTAAAGCAATTTAAGGAGAGGGAGTCTAGGCACGTTAAAGAGCTGTATAACTTGGAAGCAGGACCAGCATTTTACAATGTCTAAACAGTTTGTTGAGGAGGCTGGTAAAAAGTGTGAAAAGAGACAAATTTGGAAGGATAATTAGAGAGGATCAAGATGAAATACTAGCTGTCAGGAAGCAGAAAGTATTTTAAACTAGTGTTAGCAGATGCCTCAAGTATTACTCTGCACAGACAAAAGGGAAATGTGTGTGGAGATAAACCCAGCTCATGAGAATAAAAAAGGGATAGAGTGATAGTGAATATAAAATACACTGATTATTGATGTGGTTCTTTTCTTCTCTCTTTGCAGAAGACAGAAATGAAAGCTGTATGAGTCTTTGCAGGTAAAAGGTTATGTAATTATCCAAACATACCTGAATTGTTAGTCTCGGGAATGCACTGAATGTCTAATCTAGGAAATGTCATCTGGTTTTCAGTAGGAGGACAATATATTTCCTCAGTGGCAGTTAGTTTCTTAGTGAGTTTCCCTCTCTGCACACTGTACCTTTCAATTAAATCCCAGGCTGTGTCAAGAAAATGGAGGTAAAATGAAACAGCAGTCATTCAATGGCTAGAAATAATATGCTTGCCTTTATCTACACACACTGAATGGGCAAAAAGATATCATAAATGCTCTTGCACCCACACAGGCAGCATACTGTTCTCATAGCATGGGACAAGCAGAAGGCAGCATGACCCATTGCATAGCAGAGATGGGGCAAACCAGGTGGATCTGAGGTCACACACAGCAGACAGCTTTGCTGTCTGGAACGGCCACTATTTAAGTCTCCTACTCCAACTCACCATTTTCTGTAATGCACATGTAATGCTTCTGTCTCTTTCATTCTTTCAGAGGTAAGAGGCTATCCGAAAGCATATTTGGGGGAAAATAGCAAATATGAACATCTGCATTCCAAATGGTCACAATATTCTGCAGGGTAACACTGGCAAATTCCTTTTATTGCTTACTTTCAAACAAAAGGAAGCAATCCAGTAGTAAATATTTGACAGAACCATGAAGAAAACAAATAGACAAAAATTCTTGATATAGGATCAGACAAATGAAAAGATGCCAATGTATGTGATCCATTTTTCAGGGCAAAGCACTTCTGTATGATGTCTGGCATAATTAAAATTGTGAAAACTTGAAGATCTTTTATATATTTTATACCCTTTACACATTTTCAGCTAATCAGAGCTGTTTCTTTATTGGCTATTTTATGTGAGTGCTGAATAGCAGTCCCTTTTTGTAGCTTTTTTTTTCCTACAGCAACTACTGAAGTCTTCATTTACACTGCACAAATTATCCTTAGCAGCAGGTAGGAAGCAATCAGCAAGGTGTAGCTGGCAATAGGTCTATTTTCATTACAAGATGGAGAGAGCCAGGGGACATGACATTTGTCCAACATAGTCAGGGAGGGCTCTTCTAGGAAAATCAGCTCTGGAGAATTGTAGTCTTGCTGAGGAGAAATTGAAAGGGGGAATGTGGGAAAGTGCGTGGTTGTTTTGTTTGGTTTTTTCTTACTTTTTCTCATTGAGGTAAGAAAAAGACAGAAGTAAGAAATAATTCAAATCCTTTAAAAACTTCCTACAGTGCCATAAAATGCATATAATTCTCCTGCTCTTGAGTATGCTGAGCGTTTCAGAGCACGTCTGTGAAATGATTTCACAGTGACTCATTAGTAGAACTGTTAGCAACATATTTGGAGGAGGAGAGCATGAGGATTTTGGAGATGAAAGAGAGTCACAGCTAGTGCAGTTATATCACACTGGATAAATTTTTCAAACAATAGTAGAATAAGACAGAGGGGAGAGGGAAATGGGCAAAATCATAATGACCTAACTTTACATACCAAATTGAGACACACAAATTCAGAAACCGAATGTCCCACAGTGTCCTTTAAAGGTGATTTCAGTACACCAAAGTTCTTAATTATCTTTTGAAGGAGACTATTTTCTCTTGAACTACAGTGGCAGGAATTTTCCCCATTATATGTTATTATTTCTTGTTTCAGTTCTCCTTTGAGTAATCTCTCCGTTGCCTCCCTTCAGTAAGCAGGAATGTTGTATGCTTTTAAGTATTTACTGAATGTTTTACAAGGAAATATTTTTTCTAGAACTGTAAATACAAAGAACTCCTCTAAGCAAATGAATGCCCAGCAGGCTGTATTTTCTTTCCTTTTTAAATAATACATTTGCTTGCTACTGGCCTTGGAACTAAACTTCCTCCTTTACCATGGCATAAATGTATCTTGTTAAGTTCCAGAGTACAAACTCTTTTTTTTTTCTTACATCGTCAAGAAAAATTCCTAATATAGTGAACACCGTAAACTCAGACTTGAATAAAGGCTACAGTCTTTAGCTAAAATTATTAAATATAGAGGCATCTTGATAAATTCTCATATAAATATACCTTAAATGTAATCTTCGTAAGAACATTGATATTTGCATTCGTTTACCTGAATAAAATCCCTAGAATGCAGATGAAATGATGCCTTTGTCAGAGATGGTGAAATGAAATATCACTGCTTGCTCCAGAAGTCTGCAGCACAGCAGGACATTGACCCCTTCTCTTCTGAGTCCTCGGTTAGCACTTGAACCACAGGAGAAACCTGCCTCCATCTTCAGGGGATCATACCTGTAAATGAAAATGGAAAGGAAAATATATCAGTCCACATCTCTTCACACATCATTCACCTCTCAGAACCTGAGGAAAAGGACACTGTCAAGCTTTCTCAAGAAAATTGTCTCTTGTGGCTTTTTTGTGGGATATGGAAACCCAGGACTTTCCCAAGTACCTAACAGCTAACTGAGACATATGAAGCAAATGAACATTGGATGGGCAAGTTAAGTTGTAGCAAAAGAATTTTTCTAAGGATTTTAATTTAATTTTAAAGTCTAAAGGCTAGGAAATGTAATGGCTAGATCTTAAAGAAATGCATGAAATATTAACATCACTTCAGAAAACTCAAATGGAGTACTTCTCCCCACAGAAGACACAGTATACCTGCATGCTCTATAGAGTAAGAGGCATGGAGAAGAGTTGTAAAGCTGGGTGAGGGCAGAGGGAAGAAAACAGAGAAAAACAGAGCCAACTCCTGTCTTATCTTCATAGAAAATCTCCAAGTTGCCCTGAACTGTTGGTCTGAAATGCTGCTTCACTCCCGATTTTAGAAAATTATTATTCTTAGATCAACACTTTTTGATGTTTGGTATTGGATGACACACCTTGTAGAGGGGGGAATGCCCTTTCAGGCTCTTTCCCATTCCCTCTAATGCCAACTGGGCATTGCAGAAATTCTTGCTGTTCAATATTGGACAATTAAAACTCAAAAAATGAAACAGGCCTCAGTCTCACTGTCTCCATGTCAATTCTGAGCAACTGAGAGAACTCAACCTCTAGCTTCACTTTTTAAAAACGGATTCATTTATACATATATTTTCCTTTAATTTTTCTGCAACACAATCTCACTGCCTAAGGCTTTGCATGGCATTCTTAAGAACAACCAAGTATCACCCACCTCACTTTGCAAAGAAGATTGAACAAGGATGGTGCACTATTAACCCTTGATCCTCAGTCTGCTCCTGTCTCCAGACCACACTATCTCTTTATGGTTCTATAGAGATACTTCATCAGCATGAAATTGTTACAGAATAAAGCTTCTTGATACAAATATACACCAAAACACTCCTTCACATGTTCCCATGAAAACAGTTGGTATTTCACAGGCTAAATTTATCAAATCTAGAAATCTCAGTCAAAATCCTTGAAAATGAAGATATCAAGCATGGTTATTTTGAAATTAGGTGGTTTTCAAAATTGCTGCAGTCATAGACAAAGATTATGTTAGGAAACTTCAGCAGCTTCATTCACTGAAGAATGTTTGCTCTGATCTGGACTCTCCAGCCCAACCTCAAATACTCATTAATACAGGGTATGTGTTCTCTTCTGTGCTCTCTTTGTCACACAAAACAAGGAATGTGTAAGAAAACAGTAAAGAGAAAGAAAGGTTTTGAGTTGAACATTGAACTTTCCAGTTAATTATTTTCTTGTACCACTGTATTAACTTAATTCTGTTAAATGAACCAATGGCAGAAAACATAGCTATAGCTAAACCTGTTAATTTTGATTTCTACTTAATTTCCAGGAGAAAAGAATTTTGTTCTCACTCCCTGTCAACTGGCTCAAGGTAAGTTAAAGAAGGTTAAAAGCTTCTTTACATACTTGAGTTGGTGCAGCAAATTTAACTCTTTGCTTTCATATTTGTTGTGATGTACATCTCTGCTGCACTATAATATACCCTTTGTTGTACCAGTTTAAATATCATCCATACGTGAAAGGCAATGACATTCTATCAGTAAGTTTTTTCTGAAAGCAAGCTGTGTTGGAACAAAATCAAAGCAGCAAATAAACCCATCCTGCTCCTCTCCAGCTTTCTAAAACTTTCTCAAGTTCTGGAAGATGGGAGAGAAATGCAATTAAAACAATTCACTAAGTGCTTTATTTGCCACCTGCCATTCATTGAATACCTGCTGATAAAAGTGAGTTTTTTTACTTGCAGATTTGTCCTGATAGACTGGAATTATGAAAGTTCACGAGTGCTCCAGGAGCCACATGAGGATAAATATAGATTCAATCAAATCAAATCAAATTTGGCAATAAAGATGTAAGAAGTGAATTACTTTCAGCTTGCCCCAAGTTGTTTAACAGAACCAGGACAGTTTATGAAGGCAGTTTTGTTTAAAAAATGTAGAAAGCCTTGTATTGTGCAATTCTGTTACTCTGTTAGCTATACAATTCACAAGCTGTTATAATTTTCAAAAGGTATTTGATCCAAAACTTATCATATGTTCGGAGGTGCTTACATAATGTTGTTTTAATTAAACCTTTTAACTGTCACTTTTTATGCTATAATATACTTGTGACGTAACTGTACATTAACTATCCCTATCCTTATACCAACATACTCACAGGCCATTTTCAGTGAAGGTGTGTGTCTCTATTAGTGTTTTATACTAGATATTCCCTGCTTTTCTGAAGTGAATGTCTCAGCTCTTCCTCTTTACATTGCTGCGAGTTGCATAATGGATTTGGTTCCTTCTGAACAAAACTGACTCAAAGATGAAGGTACAGGGGAGCTGTCACTTTATCGGACTGGACAAGAGCAAGCCTGAGGCAGCCAATCTCCCTACATCCCACTCCATTGTTTGTAGTGTGATCATCAGGTACTCAAGACAGGTCATTTGCCTCATACATTTATTTTTGGTGAGTTTTACTAATAGTGTAGGTTGCTACCTGTTTGTGAAGAGAGAATCTTGTATTACACAGCACTGAAAATGCTGAAAAAAAAAATCCCTTGCTGGACATCAAAAAAGAGATTGAGGAGGAGGAAGAAGAAAGCTTTTCCATTAGTGTTATTGCTTAGAGATCTGCATGTGAAGAATCAGTTGGCACAATAGTGAGGTGATATGAATGTGCAAACCCAAGGTAGCTGGGAATGCAAGATTTGAACACTGAGTCCAACTGTAATTGTTAATACCATTAACTAAATATTGCAACAAAATTTTCTTCCTTTTTACATATATTTTTTTCCTCCTTGCTGGTTGCCTCTTAATGTAACTCTAGAGAAAAAATATATGTCCTCAAAATGTGAGTATTTTGCTTTTAATTAGAGAGCTTTTATAACTGATTCTCACACTGTTTACTAAAATGCACCTCATCCTACTGATTAAAGATGTTGGAAGAGCTGTTATCTGCATTATATCTCTATGTCATAAATCCATATGATCAGATAGAGTAGACCAGAAACGCTCTGAATTTTAACGCTAAAGTTTGTGTATAATTGACAGTGACTATTCTTCTGACCTTATATGTTAGATCAGGGAATTGATTCAAATTCAGAATTCAAATACATAATGTAAGTTCGAGAATGTAATGTAGTCACAGCCTCAAAGCTTAATTATATAAAAAAAGGCAATTAAAATTCAGTAGTCAATTTTCATTGTGTGTACACTTATGGAACCATAGAGCCCTCTTGGTATACAAAGACCTCCATTGTCTTTTGAGGATATTAAACACAGGCATCATGTGTAGACAGTCATACTGATTCTGATTTTATTTTAAAGTTCACCTGAATACTTTCCGATTTTAAAATGACAAATGCCTGAGGTCAAAAATAGTGACAATAGATTCTTAGCACCATTGGCGAACTGAGATACTTTGTAAAAATGTCAGAATTACCCAAGTAAAGCTTATAAAATGATTTATTTTATATTAGTGTCCTTATGAACCAATTTACTCAGATTATAATGTCAGCATTTACAACACCAGTAAAAATAGGGCTTTATACTACAACAATGGGCAGAGTTTCATTTTAGTAAATCAGGGAGGTGCAGCATTTTCATTCCAGCAAGTCATTCTAAAAACAAGGTCACTATAAAATCATTCTTTGAACAGACAGTTGGGAGGGAAATCTAAAAGGACCCTTTAAGGATTTTAACTGGCATGTGGTAAAGACACAGGTTCTCAAGCACAATAATTTTGAGTGAAACTAAAAAGTAGCAATTCCTCTAGTTAAATTCTTCAGGTATGTGATTGGCTCAGTTTCTTAATCTTCCATAACGAATGTTAAACAAAAACTAAAACAAAGACAGAGTTATTGTTAATCCATCAATATGATGTTAATTGCTTTTACATGGACCATGCNCTAAAAAAACTCCCACCAAACCTATGTAAAAAGTTGGTGTTTTTTTCCCTCTAATGAAATGAGCTCTTTACATATAAATTATATTGTAATAACAGAGCTCCCTGGTGGAAAAGAGTTCCTTCTCCTGCTGGCAAAAATTAAGATAATCACAGATGGCTAATGATCAAAAATACTGACTGACAGCTCTGAAGTACAAGACATAGATAATATTCTCAGAGCTACAGTTTATTTATACTCAGAACTGGCTTTAGGCACCCACAAAATGTGCATTTTTGATGTCCTATTATAAAGGAGATCTTTTAGCCACCAGTTCCTGTTGCCAAGGTTTTTCCTTAAGACTAAACTGATCTCCATGATTATTTCACCAAAATATCTGTGTTTCAGTGTACCAGTTATTTGAAACAATCTGTAACTATCTGAATTTCCTTAAACATGTAGACTATTATTTTTAGTACCATTATAACTAAAATGTGTATTTTGAGTTCCTAGAAATACTATATTATACTTCAGGGTTTATATACTGCAGAAGCCAGTGAGGGCAAAGAAAGGGTACTGAAACTCATCCGTTTCTTGTATTTGAACGATGGTGTACGAAGTGCCTGGTTTCTTAGGTAGTGCTCAAAAACCTGTAAGGAGTTTGGTCTTGTTCCCACTTATGTTAGTTGAAATGTTTACCTGATTCAGCCAGGGTGGATGAGCTTATAGGTAATTCCAGTTTTCTCAAATGTTTCTTATTTATTACTTTATGGCTCCATTAAAAACTTTGCTAAATATTTCATAGAGTAGAAACCTATCTTTAATTTCAAAGCACTGACTGTGCTTTAGGTTTGTGATTGTTGCAACCTTTCAGTACATCTAACATGCAACATCAAATGTTTTATAAATGTTTTCTGCCTTACTGAAATATAATTTCTAGCTCCTGCAATGTAGATGAAAAGCTGGAAAGATATTCCAGACCTATTTAAAAAGTTTGATAATAAGAATGCCAGTTTTAAATACCCCCCAAATATTACCAATTGTGTATTAGCAACGTTTCCTATGAAAAATTATGTAGTAATGGATATCTGAAAAAGTTTCTACTTCTTTATCCATTTAACTTTCAGGTACATATTGAGAAGATGGCACAAAAAAGGGCGAAGTTCTTTGAACTTTGCTATTGATTTTTTTCTGAACTTCAGCAACCAGGAGAGAGGGGGAAAGAGAGAGACAGAGATGTTACTTATGGAAAATCTACACAAAATTACACATGTCACTGGACACCCATGAACATAGAAGGAAATATTCAAAATCCAAAACTGTATGAAAACCTACAGTCAAAATTTGCACTTGCTTAGACTATGCAGTTCATCTCCACAAGCAGCATAAACCAGGCTTCATTAATCACAGAGCTCCTGGAAATACTCGCTTAATAAACCCTTTGATTTTCAACTGAGCATGATTTTTGGACATCGGCTAATGATTTTTGTGCTGACAGCAATAACCTTGCTGATATGTTGCATAGTTTCAGACTTCCGTACAGGTTCACATTCCTTTCATTGTCTGACTGGACCCCTGCTATATGAACTGGAAGCTCTGGGCATAAGGAGTACCCATAGATCAACGCAGCTCCTGTTATGCCAGAGCACTGTAAATTTTACAATGGCAGGCATGGAGCTGGAGTAATAATTAATACAAACCTTTCCCCATGCAGACAGTATTTTTGTAGCTATGTTAAACTTCATCCTAACCAAAATAATTTCAGCAAGTTATTTCATCTAAACACATGTGCAATTTACAAGTGAGTCTGTGACTTACTAACATTCTAGCGGTAACAAATTTATCAAAAATGACTTCTTAGGGTGAAAACTGGTATACAGTGTTCCATTAATAACTCAGAAGTCAGTCATAAAAAAAGGAGAAAGTGAGAGAGAGAGATTGAGAGAAACAATTTTATTCTATTTTTTTTATATAAAAGAGGTTTTAGGAGCTACAGGGGCTTCACAAACCAGCACTTTTTAAGAGCATGTATTCATTCCACCTCTTTTGAAACCCAGTTACAGTAAATGAACTATCACAACTAAACTATTTCACTGAACTGAAAAACAATAAACCAAAACGAGTAGAAGTACTAAAAGCATGCCTGAGGCAACAGAAACTTTGGTGTTAATTTCCATCTCTTTCAAGTGCATTTGATGAATGATGTGACAAAAGAATCCTAATTAAAGTCGAAATCCTGAATACTAAATAAATTAGAAGTGCCACTACATTCATCTTCTACAATGATAATACTGCCACTTCTACTCCTTCTCTGTGCCCCTTTGCTTACATCTGTGGCAGTAACTCAGCAAAGGGCACTGCCAGCACAGATGGGGAAATGGATACTCTTCCCCAAACAGAGAGATAATAGGACAGGCCACTTTGTTTCCCTTCACTGCCTTCAATTTACACAAAGAAAGCCCACCGGGGCATTCAAAGTATTTTTAGGTATACATTTTTCCTCTCAAATGACTTAAAACTTGACAAGCGACACTACACTACCTGGTCTTCAGTAGCTCTAGAAAAGTTGCTGTGTTTATGGCCATCAAATTTTTATTTCTTTTATTACTGGAGAATCATTAAGTATATATACTTGGAGTAATATATAATCCTAATGGGTTGGAAAGCAACACTGAAGGGATGAAATTCTGTGGCTTGTGTCACACAAGCCAGGCAAGACAATCATAAATGACCTTAAAATCTATGAATCTTTCAAGGAGCTGCCCCATTCAATAAGCAGACTGGAACATGAATTATGACTCCCGAGAGACATCCTTTCCCAGCTCCCCTTTTGTTCCAGGGAGCAGCTCTGAAATACTTCAGGAGAAGTTTATATCCCCAGTGTGCCCAAGCAGTAGGCTTGTCTTCTTCCCTTCTCTTTCCACTTTCCTTTCCTTTCCTTTCCTCCTTTCCTTTCCAGAGAAAGAGGGCTGTCAAGGGAGGAGGCCCTTCTATTCCCACTACACTCAAAATCTGCCAATGCAAACAAAAGTGGTGCTTCAATGTCTCCAAATCCCATTTGTAGTGTCTAAGGCCTTTGACAAGAGAAGGCCTAAAAGGCTGTAGTTAATCAGGAACTCAAAGGGAGCCATGCAGTCCAGTATCTCAACTGTGTCAGTTACTAATAGTGCCTGCCTGTTAGAAAAAGTGTAAAAATATAATAAACATGTAATGATTCTTCTCCAAATTTTTCTCCCAGCCTACAGCAGTTTAGAGCAAATTCTGATTCAGAGTTTATACCTTTGTATTTAATGTCTCAGGATGTACTGCACATGCACAGAACACACGACTTGACTGACATGGTTAAACACTTCAACTGCATAAGTCACACAACACCAAGTGTCTTCTTTAATCTTCTTGCAGCGATATCACACTTCTTGGATCCTTCTAAACAATGTCCTTTCCTTTGTATTTTCTAAATTATAAAAAAACTACTTTTATTTGAGGTTTTAAACAAGTTTTCTGGTTTTTCGTATGAAATCCCTTTTTTTTTTAGAGGAAAAGAAAGAGAGAATTATCTTAATGAAAAAGATAGATTGTCTGCTTGTATCTGTCTGATATAGTTTAAGACCTGATTTTACACCTGATCTAGCTCATGGCATTGTAGTGGGCTACATTTTTTGAAAGTACTGTGAGTGAAAATGAAGCTTGTGTACACGTGTTATATAATTTCCAGAATTCTTGTCAGTATGTGAATTTTGCAGCCCTAATTTTCTCCTATGAATTTTGGACCGATGTTTTAGAAAGGCTGTTTTTTGATCTTAACTGTAATAGTGATCATTTCAGGGATCAGAGTGGATTGTTGGGCTAATTATTCTATATAGGTAACTATATACAGGTTTAATAAATTGCCTAAATAGGAGAGACATGCTGAGACACATATTGTGTGATATTATTTATTGAAGTGCCTATCTTGCACAAGAACAATTGAATATTTGCAGCACCAGCTCTTGAATTTTAACTTTGCATTCAGCTACCAACAGTAAAATATTTTATTTCCAATATCACTCCAGGTAAAGAAAATTTTCAACCCATCTTTAAAAATGCACAGGATAACTAGTTGTCTTACTAATTGTCTCTCACACAAACATCCTGTGATACAAGTACACAACTTGGATTTTCCTCTATGCTTAAAAATCAGCAGTTTGACAGTTAAATATCGGACTTCCATTTCTTCCTGGGTTTTTGAATGATTTCATATGTATGTCTTGAGGTGCCGGTCAAGGATAAAGAAGGCAAGTGAGAGAGATTTGAAAAACAAATGGTTGGAGCTTGAGAGCTGAGTAATTCACATTTCTGCTTTGTAACAAAAACATGAACTGAAGCAGGATGGACTTCTCTAAAATAAGGCAAGAAATGGACTTGGAAATTTAACTTGTGTTTTTACATGTACATCACTACAGAGTTTAACAAAGTCATTGCAAGCTTTCCTTTCTTAGGGATGGGATAGACTAGATTGTATTTGGTCTTCACCATCCCTTTGACTTCATTATCACTGACCTTGATCCTTTCTGCCACTGTCTGCTGTGATCCCTAGGGATTAAATGCTCAAAGGTTATCGACTTACATACGTGTATATGAGTTGTCATCTCTGGATTCTTAATAATTGATTGTTAAAGCACTTTTGTACCAGGCACCTTGCTTTTTTTGGCAGAACAAGTGCCCTTTCTTAGCTCAATGTTCAGCTACTCTTCTTTAGGGTATGTGAGTGTCAACTGGCGCAATAAAGCGTAAAAATACAAGCTTGTCAGTAATGACCCAGTTGGTAGCCATCAGAACACCTGGCTAAAAAGTCAGAGAAAGCTGTTCAAGTTCTTGTGCTGGTTTTTTTGTGGGTTTGGTTTTTTTGGTTTTTTTTTTTTTTTTTTCCCCTGGGACTATTGAAAAATGTAGCGGAAACCATTGTCATCAAGAGAAGTCTAGATTTGACAGAGAAATTCAAAGGAAAGCATCCTTTTCAAGAACTAGAGAATAAAAGGTATTATGGTCAATATTTCCAAACATGAAAAGGATCTGAAAAGAGTTGTACTACTGAGCCAAAAAAAAAAATCATTTAAAAAGAAAAATTTATGTCTGGTCTGAGATTTATGTATCCTATGAATATATAAGTTGTTGGGGGGTTTTTTAAGTTTGTTCGTTAAAACCTTTTGTTAATTTTGGTTCAGTTTGTTGGTTAGGTTTGGGAATTTATTTTTTTTTAAATATTTAAACTGTCCTATTTTCAGTGGTTTTATTGAAGGATTGTTCATATTAGTGAAGACCAAATTATATAAAACTGGTGGCCTTGTATGTTGATTAAGCTTAGAAAACAAGGTTAACTGAGCACAATAGTTTGTTAAATCTGTTGCAAGCACCAGAAAGGTAACAATAGGTTTCTTAACACAAGTGTTTGTTTCAAGAGGCTCAGTCTCAGATACATAGAGGAGCATCCTTTTGTTACCAGACAATGTTTTCTGGAGCTGCAGTGTGCTATTGTCACCGTAAGATAAATCGCTAATGTATTGGACAGAGTAAACTGTTCCTGTTGTGTAATGCTTCCCTATCTCTCTAAAGGCTTAGAACATCTTTTATCACAACAGGGGGAAATTTGGATCTTTTATCAACTAGTTCAAAAGCATTCCATTTAAATAATGTGTCTGGAACGATAGTCTATGGCGATAATCAGTAGCTTATTAACCTTAATCATAACAACACATTATCACTATTTGGTTTCATGTTGACTAATTTGCAGAACAATGGGGAAGAGCACACTCAGCACATAAGACTGTTCCTAGTTCTTGGCACTGCATAAATACAGTGACCCTCACTTGAAATGTCAGAGACTTAAGAAAAAGCTGTATCATATGATGAAGGAAGAGAGTCAGGGAAAAGAGGATCATGTAATCAGAGAGTTAGTTAAAAAGTAAACACTTGTTAAACCTCTGGACAAAGTGAGACCATCATCAAACAGACACCTAGAGCACAGAATAAAGGTCAGTTACCTTTTATCATGTTTGTGTAGCTTCAGTTAAACTAACAAGCAGCAGCATGTGCTTAGGGTCATAGTTAAACACTTTTGCCTTGATAAATGAGCTGTGTATTAGGTGCTTCCCTTTCAAGAGCATGGCCATATTGGAACTCTGATCTACAAAAAAAAGACATCAGAAAAGGAAGCAATTTACCTGTGGGCAGAAATCAGTCATTTCAGGTGGTAGAAGGAAATAGTAACCTGTCAAATAATAAAATAATAATAAGTCAAAACAGCTAAAATGAAGCAGAGAAACCTCAAAAATAAAACAGACCGCTTCAATTTTGGGGAGCAAAATTGCAGAATTTTTTTCTTTCCGGATTTCTCAAAATCACCAAATAAGCTTTGTTTTTGAACTATTTCAGTATTAAAGGTACATTTCCTCATAATTGCACACTTCTAATGAAAATTTTAGTTCTTGATCCTGATGATTTTACTATTTCATATGAACCACATAAAAACCTACTGCTAAGGAAGAAATACAGCCATAAGCCTTACAAGAGATTTAGATGTCACTATCCTCAGAGGAGGGAAGGTAGATGAATAAAAAGCACCTTCAAACACCATGCTATATAACATGGTGTATAGACCATGCTACATAACAGTTTCACTGAGCTCATTCAAAAAAGGAATTTTTAGGGGTATTAATTTCTTAGATACTGTAGGACTACAATATCTTCGGTGGGGAAAAAATGCTAGAACTGCAACATACCTCTTAATAGCATTGCAACAAAATAAGTTCAAGAAGTTTTAGGTTTTGTATTATGAAAATAACTTTCCTAAAATTGTTTACAAAAAAAATTTAGGCGACAACACCCCGAAATTCATTGGAATCAGTTCTACTACATTAAACTAGAAGAACCATGAAAACCTTCTGCCTTTTCACTGAATTATGCTATGCCACTGTCCCTCTTTAAATGTATACTGCAACTTAATAATTACTGGGTCACAGCATTGCAAAGTTCCCTTGCATGATTTGCACTTCATAGAAAAATGCAAATGTGCAAACTTCAATTGGCCAGAACATTCACACAGAGTAAGAGTCTACTACAGGCTAAACGTTTTAATGGTCATGGAATCGTTGAATGGTTCAGGTGGGAAGGGACCTTAAAGACCATTAATTGCAACCTTCCTGCCATGGGCAGGGACACCAGGTTGCTCAAAGTCCCCTGTAGCCTGTCCTTGAACAATTCCAGGGGTGGGGCATCCACCACTTCTCTGGGCAACCTATTCTGGTGCTTCGCCATCCTCATAGTGAAGAATTTCTTCTATATGTCTAATCTAAACTTGCCCTTCTTCAGTTTAAAGCCATTACCCCTTGTCCTATAAGTACATGTAATAAGTACCTCTCCAGCTTTCTTGTAGACCCCCTTTAGGCACTGGAAGGTGCCAGACTCTTCTCTTCACCATGTTGAACAACTCCAACTCACTCAGCCTGTCTTCATAGTAGAGGTACTTCAGTCCTCTCATCATCTTCACGGCCCTCTTCTGGGCTCACTTCAACAGATCCACACCCTTCTTATGTGGGGGCCCCACACCTGGACAATGCTTGATTGTACCTGTGTCCATGATAGAGAGAATGGTAGCAAGATAAGAGTTCAAAAACTGTTTGCTGTAAATCACAGTAGGATATCACTATCACAGTGGCAGTGGTGCTGCAGCCATGAATGTTAAAAGGTCATAAAACTTTTTTTTTGTAAGTAGATCAGTTTGTAGAGTTGAAAAAAAAATATATACCACCTCTTCAGATGTCATACAGAAACAGCAAGTCATAATATAATAAAAAAATTCTATAAAAACCACAAGAAGCACTTGTTCTTCCTTCAGAACAAATTTGTTTTAGTTTCCTTCTCTACTCTTCTTATGTTCAATCAGAACAGCAAAACACATGAAATTTTCTCAAAATATCAAATCAGTTTGAAACACTGTAGTCCATGTCCTGATATTAGAAGAGTTGAAATTATAATGGAGAGTATTTCACCAAGACTTTGTTTGTCACGGTGCATAATAATTTTCTAATGGACTTTTTAATGAAGAAGGAAGCAAAACAGGATGAGAGAGGTAAGCATACTATTGCCATGTGGGTGGCTGGTGGAGGAGCTGCTGCTTGCTCCAGAGGGGTCCTTAGCAAAGGAAGCCCCTTGGTGCCCCTTGGCACAGCTGCTGGCTTGCTCTCTCTCGCCCGTGCGATGGAAGCTCGCGGCCACTCTCACACGGGGCTGGCTCGCCCAGGCACAACCAGAGGAAGAGAGGCGGCCTTCGTATGGATTTCCAATGGGTTTATTCAAAAGCTCCCACCAACCAAAATACCCAGGGACATAAAGGAAGCATTTCAGCTCGGGAAAAACTTATAAAGGGGTGCAGAAGGGGGTGGGGTAATACAACAACAACCAATGGGGAGAAGGAGAGGGCGGAGCAGGGGGCCGGATTACATCCTTATAGGGGAGCTACATAGGGTCACAAGGTTTGATAAGAGAAGCCATTCTCACAGAGTTTAGGGGGGATCTTTAAACCTTGGAGTCGGTCCCTCAGCAGGTCAATACTGTACCTGGGCCTTCTGGCTCCCGGCCACCTCAGCTGTTGGTTCAGTTGCTGCAATAGGTACAGCAAAACTAGGTACAGTAACTTGGGCTGATGAAGAAGGTGGAATCTGAGAATGCTTAGAACTATAAAGTTGAAATGAAGCCTTAGCCAGTCATTCTTGACCAAAATCAAAATAAGGAAGCTTGGGAGAGACTGAGAATTAATTCAGTGCGACTTCATTATTTCAGTGAAACAGATTCACAGCGCTGTAAGTGAAATTATTGCCTTTTTGTTTCATAAATGGTGCAGTTAACAAAGGCTCTAAACCCCAAAACTTCTCCACATTTTCCTGCTAGCTGCATAACTCCCTGACTAACAGAATAACTGTGCTTTTCTCCTAAATGTCATTGCCCTAGACCACAATTGTGTGGTAAAGTATCTGATAAAGATCTGCAGTGATTTGGGTTCTAAATCTGCTAGGCACTAGTCAGTAAAAACCCCCAGTAATTCATACAGACCATGGGATACGATCGAGAGAGAAATGTCTCACATGTACTATACATGAAAGGACAGTGATTCCACAAAAAAATTTAACTTATCCCATATAAAGAAGCTTCTAGATTCAGGACACTGGAAGCAAATATCTGTGTACCTATATATATTTTTATCTTCAAAATATTTATATATTAAATTTATATTGCTTATAAGTAATCTAAGAGTCACATCTAAAACTGTATCTTCATTCCACAGCAATGATTAAATTTATAAATTATTTTGTAAAAATGTGGCTTAAAAATTCAAGAATTTGAAAAAAGTGTGCTGTGAGGAGATTCCACTGTTAATGTAAGTATGATGGTCTGCTCCGAAACAATGCAGAAAAGGTATCTGATTTTTGCATTACTCTAGGTAAAGATAATGACTGTATAACATAAAATAATACTATAACATAAAATTTAACAACTATTGAGGCTTTACCTAAGTGGCAAACAGTAAATATAAAAACTGGAATTAACTTTCTGTGTGTTATTTGGTATCTTCTGATAAACTATGAAACACTTCAGTGTAAAAACAAAAGCTGATCTCTTCTCTTACCCTGCTACCTCTTGGTCCTTTTTCACACATTTTTCTTATGTAGCTGAACAATATCAGTTCACAACATAAGATGCAACCATGTCTTCACTTAATAAAGAGATAATATTTTTATTCAGAGTTTATGTTGATATTTGAAGTATCATGCACACTGCTAAGCAGTCATAAGATCAAATGCACTTTGGCTTAGTTTCCATATAAAAATTAGAAGGTGTTAATTTTATTACCACTCTGGCAACATATTTGAAAGCATATTAATGAGTATTAATGTCATATGCTTAGCCAAAAGAATTCCTAAAGTCAGAGTGCTATTTTATCTGCTTTAAAGCTTTAGTAATAAGGAGCTGAATATGTATTTTGATAAGTATTTTATATCCTGTTAGCCAATAGTTGGATACAATTGAAAAATCTCCTTCTGTGTACACAGAAATTATGCTGTATTTTGGTAAAACAGTAAAGCTGATGACAAAAGTGACTGAATTCCAATAGCATCTATCAAAAATATCCAGACAAACACAGAAATAATTATATTATTCAGCTGAAGGATTTTCCATTTGTCAAGAAAAACAAGAGTTTTTATTTGGTTTATTTTAAGAAATTCCAACCAGTTTGGATAATTAATTACATGGAAATCACTATGAAAGTATTTAAGTTTCCTTTAACAAAATATTTCACTTTTTTTTCCTTGCAATTTTTTCAGTCCAGTAAGAGACTGAATTAATCAAGGAATTACATGAGAAATGGAAGTTTCTGTTTTAGAAAACAGAATGGCAGCTAGACAACAGAAAACAGATGCCAATTATTTGCCAGTGTCTGCGGTAGAACAAAACATTTCATGACATTTACTTTGCCTTAGTAAGGCTGCCGTTGATGTCAGTCAGCAGGTTCAGAAAAGAGAATCCATATGATCTGGGATTGAACAAAAATTCTTACACTTTGGTAAAGATGACAAGATGAAAAATACATGGTACTTTTTATAGAGTCAGCTATAATAGCGCAATCTGAAATAATACTCTCTTACACTGTAAAACCGGAGTTGCTTAATAAATTAAGTGAAAACAGAATTTGCACTTCTTGGACTTAGAAGCCACAAAATAGGATTTCTTTTGTCACACATTGAACAGGAAAGAATTCCAGCTGTGCAATAGAAAATAAAATCTTTTGTCAGTGCATTAGCTGTTTTTATTTGCCCTGAGTACGCATTTGTAAGGTGGGCTAGTCTTCATCATGTGCCATCCAAGGAATACAGGAGCTAGTGCCATGCTGCTTACCTTTAACACACTGAATCAACATGGTATGTATTAATCATAAAAATTCAGGCCAGCAGTAAATAAGTCTTTTAAGCTACGAGCTAGGACAACATTCAAAACTTTCAGTTTGGATCTGTAACGCTTTTCATGTAGCAAACACCCTAATTATATGGTTAAACTGACAAAACATGGTATGCTGTTTGTGGTTTACCTATTATAGTAATGTGAACTGCACAGATAAAATGCTGTCTGGAGATGGAAATTGTACTCCTATTAGGAAACTATGTCTGCATCATTCTTCCAGCCAGATCTTTCTTGCACCAGCTAAGTCTTAGATTAAAGGCAAAAAATGTTCACGCAAACAAGAGTGCCTTGAAGAACAATGCTGGCAGTGGAAGATAAAGCAGCTGAATGGTTACTTTTTGTGCAGGGCTGTATATACAACACAAAAATGCATGAGAATCCACAAGGGAAAAAAAAATGCTACATTTGTTTACATCTGGTCTTTAAAATAATTACAGAACATAGTACCATCATTTCATATGGGAACATCTGCCACCTGTAATACCTGTAATATCTCTTGTTCTTCCCTAACTGAAGGGCTCAGTGTAGCAGTGCGACCAGTGGAGGTCCAAGCATGTTTAGTGATGGGGAAGGAGTTACATGTGACCTAGCAAACACTATCCTTCACATCAGTCCTCCTGGCCTGACTCAAGAAAGAGATGCCTGTAAAGGCCTTTCTAACCACATTGTCTGTGTCTGCAGTTCAGCTCGTCCTTTTGGAGCCTTTCGTTACCGTGGGCCTACCACCGCTCTGTCAGTAATACCACTTACAGCCTCAGTCCATTTGCCTCCTTACGTTCCTCCCCCTGAAATACTGATAACTTTAAAGTGTAATGATATCCCAAGAATACCATACCTCAGCCACCTCACTGAGAGAGTGCTAGATGATAAGAATAAATCACCAAGTCTCATTCAAAAAACTGTTAGCACAAAATTCTGGCACTTACATAAATGCAAAACATAAATACTTACTTTTTTGGTGGCTGGTTTTATGAGAGATTAAGTGGAGATAAGTGCTTGTGAGATTTTAGCAAGGTTTTCTCAGGGTCAGTACACATTTTGAAATGAGTCACAACACAGAGAACAAAATAGGTGAACAGTGCAGCTCCAGGATGACATCACTGCAGCACAAGGCCCAAATTCTGTTAGTAGCTATTTCACACAGTCAAAATTTTCTGCAGTTTTAATTCAGTGTTTTGTTTGGTTTTTTTTAACATGGTTACTGAAGTCTGCAAAACATACTTACTTTAGGGAGGTTTTTTCTCTGAACTCACCTGCTTTCCCATAATCTTCACAGGCATTTTCATTAATATTTTCTAGAAATGGAATTTATAAACTCAGTTATATTGACATTTCTGGCAAAAAAGATTCACCTAAGCATGTGAAGCATGTTGTGCTATGACTTTACTTAGAACAGAACTTTTTGTTAGGAAAAAAGAGGTGGCTTTTCTATTACTCAAGAATTCCCACTGTAAAGAATCAATCTTCACTTAGCACATTTCTTTCAAATTAAGCAAGGGCTAAGCAAGACTAACACATCCTCCCTGGATGATGAGCTAGCATGCTGAGGACGTAAGGCTGAGAGGTGGAGAATGACTTAATGATGTCATGGGGAACACACTGCTGTGGCCCAATAGTACATCTTGTACTCCTGTGAATAGTTCCACTGATTTCAGGTGAATAGTCCTGCAGGATTAAGGCACTGATTCATAAATGTTTCAAAACAAGGCCGAAGCCCCGGTCATATTTTAAGTCTCAAAGGCAGGGTAGTTTCTATCTAACCTAATAGATCAGAACCTCCACTTGCTCATTAGCTGAGGACCTCTGCCCTCCTTATTAGGCCCAATTTTCTCAGATGAACTGTCAGATGGAATCTGCTGCAAGTGTACATAGGACAAATTCCATGTCATTAATGGAACAGGTGTTTAATGATTTTGGATGCATCAAGTTTACCCAGCTTCTTAAAAGATCTCCTCTCATGTATAATAGTGGCTGCAACACCAGGGATCATTTTCAGAAAAGGCTGACACTTCCCATTCTATCAAACCATCAGCTTTATGTGCTTGCCTGGTGAATTTATTCAAAGAGATTTTAAAATCCTGACGTTAAGGAACTAAACAGCGTTTAAGATTCCTATTGCTAGTACTTATGAGGCAGTACTTCAGCCTCCACTGAAATCAGCAGGGTCTTTAACTATGTAAGGCCACAAAGAACTTAGGATTCATTAACAGTAATATGAAACTGTCACACAAGAAAGGTTACATTTACTTTAGAAGTTTTATTTTAAATAAAATTTCACACTTCAAAAGTGTTTTAAATTGTGGATATCTACAATTAACATTTTTTGTCTATACGAGTATAAACAGAGGCAAAATCAAGCTTTTATCACAGTGAAAACCATGCATTTGACATTTGACTGTAAACCATGCATTTTGACTCGACACTGGACTTTAGCACAGTTTATTCCCTGATTTTATCCCAGGCACCTTGTTTTCCATGGTGGAATAAAAGTGAAAGAGTTTAGCAGAATGAGCCTGTCAAGTTACATGGCACCCTCCCAGAAAGGAATGGGAAGATGAAAGAAAGGTTCCTATACCAGGATGGGAAAGACTTACTCTGAAAAAAACTTTTGCATGAAAACGTAGATAAAAAGAATAAGAGATTTTCTAAGCAAAATTAGGTCAACTGCATTTTAAACACTAAATCTCACTCAAAGAGGAATGAAGAGTTGTCATGTTTTTGTTACAGCTACTAATCTCTGATTTTATTCAGGCTTTTGTATTAGTGTGAAGGATCTTTGCTGTCAAGAGCAAGTGGATCCATATTAAGAAGCCCAGCAAACTTAGACCAAAAGAACAACTTTCTCTTTTTGATGGTGACTTTTTGTACTCTAATATTCTGTCAAGTTCAAATTACAGTTCGTTCAGAACAATATTAAACAGGTGGTGTCTGTGCAAGGAAAATTGTCACGATGGGTTGAGAAACAATCTTTTTAACAGGACACCGTCCAGGTACAGATAGAAGTCCTGAAGGCAGCTACTAAGGTTGCATACCAGTGAAGAACAATGCTCACCCATCTCCCAGCAGCTTCTCGCAAAGCCTTGCTGCTTAGCACAAGCTGCTTACGATCTATAAGCCAAGGGACTTTGGCCGTGGGTAATTGAGGTGTCCCAGCCGTTTTCTGATGTACCAGATTGCCTGTGGTGGCAGCCAGAGATGGCAAGTACTTCAGCCATCACAGCTGAAATCACTGATATTCCCTTGTCAACAACTAACCAGTTGGTCCAAGAGAGCACTTTACTGGATTTCTAATAGGGGAGACTCCGCAGAGGCTAAATGACATTTTAGATAATCTAGGACTTTTGATACTTGCCCACAATAATGGCATTTACAACTCAAGATCTAACATGAGAGAGAGACAAAATGGCACTGTAAACCTGTGTTTAAGTATCTTAAATCTCTGTCTCTGCACCTGGCCCAATGACAGAGTAGGTGGGAATCTAGTGGGCTTGGTGGTAGATATATTCTCAGGCATCAAGTTACACCAATGACACATCTTCTCAGACCTCACAGTGAAAGAAATATTTTGGTAGTAAGACAGCCATCACTTTTGGTCATAATGCATCTCTTTGTTTAATAAACTCAACATGAGTATATGGTCCCACTATGTTGGACTGAACAGTCTTCTTTTCTCCTCTCAAAATGTTTAGCCTGGGCACTTGACTTCTGTCTTTGATTTTCTAGTGGAGGGTCTGTATAAAGAACTCTTTCAGACAGCTGGAGTTTGTAGGTGAAATAGTTGATATAGGATAGTATGCTGTATCATCATTCTGTTTCTTTGAGCTTCCCAATATGACCAGTGGTGAAGGAATTGGGAAGATCTGAGTAAACTAATTAGGAATTAATTAGTATTATGAAGTGTTTTAAGACCCTTTGCCACCCACAAGCACTTCTGCATAGCTGCCACTTCCTGTTGCATTTCTAGCTCATCAGGATTGAGAATCCCTTGCAGGAAAATAAATGGATTTGCAAGAGGCAGAAACGCTATGTGGATTCTGAACCTTAGTAGGAGTGAGAAGGTCACGAGTCATGACCTTCACATTTAGAAGGTCCAGCAAAGTGGTGGCAACTAGATCCCACATATCAGCTCCTCTGACATCCTAATTTAACAGAAAGTGTGAGACTGTGTATTTTCAGTGTGTAATTTTCAGTGTGGAAAAATATTTCCCGAGACTGACCCCATCTGAGTTTGGCAAGGTCTCGGCACAGCAAGACACTTTTGTGAGAGGTAGCCCCAAAGATGAGCTGCCACTGAAGCGGGAGCTGTCAGCTCCCATATGGGTTTTGGGTGTTATTTCACTCCTCAAAGGTAACATACTGCCTCAAAGAAGCTCCCACAAAGTTCTGAATGCATATAGTGGCCTTTTTGTGAAGCCTAGACCCTTGTTACACTGGCATGTTGAATTTTCTGATAGCAGGAGTTGTTTCTTCCCTGCAAATCAAGAACTTGCCTCTGTGAAAGGCCTTCCTCACCCTACCATGAAGGCAGCACTGAAGTCACAGGGCAGCCTGTGACAGGCAGAGGACCACCTTCTGTATGAACTCAGTGGAAGCAGAGATCTTTCCTGTTTGTTTAAAAACGGTATTCAACTTGCCTCCTCGCAGAGCAAAGGGCTGCTTTGAAACCATTCTCTTACACTGTCATTACTGTTGGGTTTTTTCCCTTGCTTATAGAGAAACAGGAGACAGGTTTCTTGTGCTGATACTAATTACATCAGTGTGAAAAAGATTCCTACTCACAGCAGTGTACTTTTGAATATGAAAAAAAAATAGATATTTTTTTGTCCAATACAGATGGTCAGCTCATGTTGTCCCTTTTCACCCTGACCATTACCATCCTCCACCCAAAGAAGAATATTCTTAGCTCATTTTTCATACTGATCATTGCCATCCTCACTGAAATTTGCCTTTAGAGAACTGAGGATTCTCTTCCTTCCTTTCTTACTTTCCCAGATCTCTAAACTAAACCTTGTTTCACCAAATGTATTGGACTATAGTTTGGCAGCTGCAATATTTTTGATTTCAAGACTCTCATTAAATTAAAGAAAGTTTCTATTTCATATTTACTTTTCTAAATGAAATTTTCTCCTTCCTTTTTTAAACAAGAAAAAGCATTATGTCCAAGATGCATTTGCCCTAAATTATCCTTTGTCAAGATGAAATATCAGTGATCATAATTATAGGCCAAACACAAATTTTCACTCACTGTATTGTAAATTAGGGTAGAAGAGCAATACCTCATCTGTTTGTCATGGTGCTTGATCTCTGGTTGGAATATGCGACCTTTTCCAAGATATCTCTTAATAAGAGGTCAGCATCATCTCTCTGGCGTCTTTCACGAGCAGTAAGTTCTGTGTGAAGGAGAAGAAAAAGGAAGCCTCAATCAAAAGGAATAACTCTGAACAATCCCATTTGTAATTTTCCCAGCATTACTATTTGTGTTTGCCAGTCTGGGGGCTGGAGGGAATGCAGCAGTTGCTTCCTCATCCCTTCCAGTATGGCACTGAACAGACTTTTCTTTTAACTATGGCACTGATATTAAGAAACAAGTTGAGAGATCACTTTTGTCATATCCCCTCGATGCCAGTGTTTTATTTATAGTTCTCTTCTATGCCAGTGTTTTATTTATGGTATTAAATATACAAAGAGATTATAATGCAGCAAAAAAGGCTGTTATGGAAAAACAGATGCTGTTTTGTCCAAGAGCCATGCTTATGAACAAGGCCACC
Organism: Mohoua ochrocephala; assembly: GCA_013398855.1. Lineage (NCBI taxonomy): Eukaryota > Metazoa > Chordata > Aves > Passeriformes > Acanthizidae > Mohoua > Mohoua ochrocephala. The sequence goes on along the minus strand of VZTA01025799.1, from coordinate 34,727 downwards.
TGGCTTTACACACACTGACTTTGAACCACATGCAGAACAGAGACCTTTTCTTTTTCATTATTCAGTCAGCTATTTTATCTGTGTCCTACAATGGTGCACAAAATACAGGACATTTCTTTCTAAGAACTGACATGAATCAAATCTTATCTTTTAGGAGAGAACAGTGTTCTGAGTTTTGTCTTGAAATCAGGCCTGTGAATATTTTTGCTGCCTGGAAGTACATTAGTATAAAACAGAGCATTTATCCCACAAGTTATTATGTAACCATTGTAAATAATATATAAATACTTCAACTTTATCTTAGCTTAGCACTACTTTTAGTACTGAACTTACTTTATTAGCGTTTTTTATTGGAATTGTTAGTATATCAATGCCTACCTTCTCTTCAAGGCAGTCAGCCCCTCCTAGTGGCTACTGCCAACCCACAGCAAAACACTCCAGGTTTTCCTGCCATTTGTCCTTGGGCTTCGCTAAGCAGAGCAGTGAAGGTGGAGCTGTGAATTACTTTTCCTTCTTAAAATATAGAAGAGAACAGGGAAATCTTTTGTCATTTAAGTTTATCGATGGAAAAAATAAACTGACACAAACGTTTGCATTATTCCTTGCATTAAAGCTTGTCCTACTTTTCATAGCCTGAATATTATGAGTCATACAAATGTGAGCTGTAAGAGTCTATATTGCTCGATTACTCATATTCCTCCCTCTGCTACATCAATACTTTTTGAAGTGTTTTGTAAAGCTGAGCAGTAAAAGCCAAACTATTCCACAGACCGAAGGCTGAAAGCCCCCAAAAAAATGCCTGTGGTAATATCCTTCCTTTTTAGATCTTTCCTTCCCTTAATTTCAGCAACGCTGCTCACACGAGTAGTTATGCACATGTTTGTATGCGTGTTGGAGTGGGTCTCTGTCACTCAGCCAGGAACACATTTCTGACAATCTGCCTGGTTTTCCTTTCTCAGTTTTACTGCCCAGCTGGCTATTTCTGCCATGACATTTCACCTGTTGAAACTGCCCAGGGAAGCTTGTGAACAGCACCCCATGTTGTCACCAGAGTTGTGACTTCCCCTTTCTTACATAGAAACATTATCAAAAAACACAGAAAAATAAAAGCAAAGTCTTTCTCTCTCTCTCTCCCCTCCTCTCTCCACTTGTATCTTCATAGCAGACTTGGGGAATGTAAAAAAAGTTTAACTGCTGACTGTAAGTTATTAGTGCAATAGAAAAACAGCTCACACAGTGATACCTATGTGTTGAATTTATTACATAAGACCCTGTGCAAAACTAAAGTTAGCCCTTGATATGTAAATCTTCTTTCTGAAAAAAGTTTAAAACCATTTGAGGAAAAGAACATAGGAAGTTTCAATAAAATCCACTGTCAGCAAGATATCAACTGCATGCCAGGGTGTTATCCACCCAGTTTTCAGCAAGGGCAGAACATCTACTGCCTTTGCTCGAGTTACTACATGTCATCAGCAATTTCCAGATTTTAGGTCTCTATATTAAGGTAGTACACTCAGTAAAGCTGTGCTTCGGGAGGCCATCGAAAAGTACCAGCAAAAGTCCCAACTTTCAGAAGTAGGTATTTATTGCTTTGTGAGAGTAAGGCACCATGCCAGGCACCTACAGAGAGAGCCAACCCAAATCAATAGCTGGGATCTTAGCAGGAGGTTAAGAACCCATGCACAGCACAGCAAGCAGACAAGACAAGCTTCATTTCTGATATAAATACACAATGCACCGAAGAAAGCCTACAGGCATCAAATCTTTTAGGATCAGTATAATTAGCTTACTCAACTACTTTGATATTGAAAGATACAGCCTTATGTGCCAAAGCACATGGGCAACAACCGGCAAGAAAATTTCTGTCTCTAGCCCCAGGGAGGGAGAAAATTGGAGGTACTGTGTTTAATTTCAATAAAAGAACATACTAAAGGCTTTCTGAACACCCTACTTATGATTTTAGGGAACAAATGGGAGGATATCTTGTGGCCTGAGGCAGGTTGCTACAGTTCTTAAGTCCACATAGATCCAAGGTTTCCTCCATAACAATCTAGATGTTTACATGGACTGAGGTTTTATTGTTAAACAAATTTCCACGATGGGGATTTTAATTTGTGTTGTTCATATGAAAGTCATCTGACCAATAAATCTTTCTGTAGTTGACTGCTGAAGATGGCTTCAAGCCAGTGCTGGAGAATGTTCACCTGAAAGTAACCCCTTTATGTTTCTGTAACAGCTTACTTTTGATTGAAGATTATAATTGGTTATTATATTGGTGCTTTAATCTAAACTGAGATCAGGAACTTACTACACTAGATGTTACCTATCAAAACATTAAGGAACAGTCATTAAAAAAAATAGTTTGTAACTCATATAGGCAAGACAAATTCAAATAAAGTACCTTCCACTTCCTGTCAGAAACTGAGGTTCAGGAAACAAGTTGAATGAAAATTTTTATTCTTTTCTTTATCAAAAGATTTTCCATCTATTACGGATTATTAATTATATTTTTAGAGATGCTTGAAACAAGGACGACTTGCATTATTCAATGTTTTAAGATTATAAAATATGAAAGAATATTATGCAGTGTTTTAAAAAGCATGTCCCCTAATTTGAATGAAAATCTGAAATTTTGTAGTTTCCCACAAAATTGACAACCTGCCTGAATTTTGTCTCAGGATAATCAAATCAAGCAACACTAGTGTCATTGAGGAAAAATAATTGAACAAACAGATTTACGCTTTAAGAAAATGCGGAACATATTAAGACCACATGTGGATAATTCTAGAAACTGGATGCATAGACTATTAGCTTCTTAAACTACTGCAAATTATTTTTAATTCCAATGTGGGCTCTGAAGCCAGCTTTTGGTCCCATTCTACCTGGATTGTTCAGCTGTTCTTTACTGGCAAAATAAAATAAAATAAAATAAATAAAACAAAAGCAAAAACAAAGAAACAAAAAAAAAACACCCCAAAAAACTAAAAAAGACCAAACTAAGAAAAATCAATTCTGTAGCTGTCAGGAAGGCCTATAATATATTCTACTCTATCCTGGAATCAGAACAATTTCTAAAACAGCGAAACTACAACTGACTCAGAACCTAAAGCTACCCAAATTCAATAGAAATTCTTTTAGTGAGTCTAATGGGCTTTGGGTCATGGCCTCATGCATTAAACTAATTTATACAGAAAAAAAATCTATTTCCTTTTACTTTCAATTAATCAGAGAACTGGATGTGACCTATTGGTGGAATGGTAAATAATAGAGAGAACAGGTCAGTTGTACAGAGTGACTTGGATCGCTTGCAGAGGTCAGTTCAGATCTAAACATAGGTTTTATTGCAGCCAAGTGCAAGGACTTCTATCTAGAAACAAGGACTGTTTGTAAGATGAGAAAAGCTATTGTAAAGAGCAATGATTCTGTCTCCAGATTGATAACAAATGACCATAATGGTAGATGAGCTGTTGAACCTGATTTCCTTCAGCGAGCTAACATGATCCTTAATTGATTTGCAAGCAAGGGAACATGATAAAGATGGTAAGGCAGCATTAATGGCACCATTACTGGAATTCAGTGTCCAGAATTAATATCTGTAGTTCTAAAAGGGTATCAAGGAATTGGAAAGAGTTCTGGAAAGATGTAATGATGCAGTCTTCAAAATACACCTCACTATGTGAAAGACAGACAAAACACAGCCTATTTGGTTGATTTGACAAATGACCTGGCGATAACTTGCTCATTATATGTAAAATAATATTTCTGATAATCAGTAAGAGTTTCATCTGACAGGAAAAGGTATAATATGATCAAAAGTGAATCCAAACAAAACTTAACTAGAAAAAAGGGAGGATTTAAAACACTGAGAACTAAGTTTTGGAAAAAAGGCTATTACAATTACCCAGAATTGTATCATTCATGTAAAACTAGTTTTGTCGTCCTCTTTTACCTCAAAAGAATTGTGGTTGATTTAACAAATTAATGGATGACATTCTTTGACTTGTAATATGTTGGCCTCGGTATGTGACCCAGAGATACAAAGGAGCAAGTTGTGCTATGAGTTGAGAGGGAATTAATGGTTTTGAAGCTAGTGCATACGGGATCTTATATGCAGTGGTGATTTCCCCTGAGGAGCACAATTCATAGATAACCTGGTACACTGGCAGTAGGTACATCTAGAAATGAGGAGCTGATCTGACCTGAGTCCATTCAGGACATGCGTTTGAGTACTGCCGTGTTTAGCAGAGATTGTTACGTGCTTTATTTCGATGGAATGGTTGAAGTACAGGTATTGGGTTATTCTGTTGGTCATTAAACTATTAATCTTCTGAAAGTAGACTATGGTTAATAAGAGTATGTCCATCTACATATCAATGAGTATTGAATGTATTACCTGGGGTAATGTAATGGAGGTAAATATGTTAAGGCTGAAGGTGATTATAGATGGCTATAATGTTTTTTTCACTTAAAAATCTATGACTTTACAACATAAGAAAAAGGAATTCATGATGGTTTGCTGAACCACATGCAGGATCTTTTCCAGGTTGAGTTTTGTAGATGGCTTATCTGCCTGAGATCATACTGTTAATTATGTCATTAGGTCTGGAATTCACCATGGATATTACAGTCTCTTATGCCTGGAGCTTTGTACACACAATGTCACTAATGAATGACAGACCTTATTCTCCAATTGCAGATGCATACCACCCTGAGTCCTTCCAGCCTGTGCAGCCAGGTAGTAAGACACAGATAGAGATGCAGCAGATGCAGAGGACTGAGCAACCTCAAGCATTTGTGTGAAGAAATTTGCTCTGCTTTCATAGGAAGCTAAAGGTTTATAAGGTGTGGACTAGAATGGCAGAATTAACGATTCACTTGGGCACCAAGTAGATTAGGATCCCAGCAGGAGCTTGTGCCTAGGGGAACCTCACAAGGTCTATGCCCAGGGACAGCAACCAACACCTTACAGAAACAAACCCACCCCAGGGGACCACTGGATAGGTGTCCCCAGCAACTGTGCATCAAAAAATCACAATAGATCCTGCCCTGAGCACCCAGTGCAGCAGGCGTGCTGTGTCATGTCAGGCAGATAGTGGGGGAGATCATTCCCCACCATGAGATTCATCACAGTGCAGTGATAGTTGCTGGTATTCGCCACTGACACTGGAATTTTTGCCATTAGGATGATGGAGGGGGACCAGTAGCATATTCATATGCCTAAAACACAGCCACTGCTTTGCTGCCAAGTGCACAGACCGAACACCTCAACAGGGAAAGGGCAACTACAAGTAGTCACCAGCATCACTAGAACAGTTATACATTTATTTTGGCTGGTGGGGATGTCAAACCCGGCTAGGAAATGAGACTTGTAGTTATTACCACCATAGTCAGACATTTTTGTTCTGCTTTTCTGATCTTTTTCATAGTAATCACGGTGAATCAGACTGTGATGAGCAAATAAAAAGCTAAAACCACTAAACACATAAGGAAATCTAAAGGGCACTTAATAAAACTCCTTGATTTGCTATTTCAACTTTTAATACACTCTATCATAATTAATTTTGATGATCTTAAGCTAAATTAAAAGCAACGGGTAGCACTGCATGGAAGGAAAAGTATAAGGGCACCTTAATGGAGCCACCCAATATAGTGCCCTGTAGGCAACCATAACTTAATTTAAAAGCACACTTGATATGCAGAAATACACCCAAGTAAAATGGCAGGTGATCCTCCAAACAGAATAAGAAGTAGCTGTTGTATCCACCCTCAGCCACAGTAAATTTGTATGAACACAGTGCTTTTCATTAAGCAATCAATAATATATTTTATTAGTTCCAGAACACTGCATACAACCCACTAGAAGCAATCTCACTCCACAGTTTTGAGTGTGAATACCACAATTAAACCAAGAAAAGATAAATTAGTTTTTCTGAAATCTGGAGGTTTTTGAGTTGTAAAAGTCCAATTACAAATTAGCAAGCTGTGAATAATCAGATTAAAAAAACCCAAAAAACACCAACCAAAAAAAACAGTTTCAAAGCTGCATGAGCTTTGCTTGCAAAATCCTCAAAGATTTATGAAGTTAAATAATAATTGGTGACAAATGAGACCACTGGTGATAGCTAATGGAATCATGTTTTTTCACCTGTAGTTTTGGGTGTAATACCTGGCCTTTTGAGAGCACCACAATCTTTCTGCAACACAGATGTTTGAAATATATGCAAGTGAATCAGGGTTCTAACAAATACACCTGCATTTGAAAACCTATGATCTCCCATTTTCCTTCCAGTACAGTAGTGAACTAGATTTCCAAATGCGTTCATCCACCTGCCCCCATTAAGGGGGGAGATATCGACTCTTAAAAATGTTTTGTCATTATAGCACTAGACAGGAGATAACCATGTCTTGAAAATCATCAAGATTTAGATGCTGAGGATTTCTGAAAATCTTCTTGGCTTCTTGTTGGCATACTAACATTAACTAGCATATATGTGTTGCATTTGGATAAGATGCATCTCTTCATCACGTCTGTAATTCAATCTTGACACAGTAATTTTTAAGTTCTGAGAAGATAATTTTGTACTTCACTCTCCTTTTAGCATGGGAGAATGCAAAAATCAAATACAGGGAATTTTTCATTCAGTTGCAAACTCTCAGTAAAGTGAATGACCCTTTAAAAAAATGTTAGGAAGCCAGGACACTCAGAATATCAGAAGCACATTTCAATCTGGCTGCATCGGAAATACTCAAGAGCAAGGGTGAATAGTGAGGAATGTATTTTCAGGCTTAGAGAGCACCTATATTCTCGGGGATGAGCTGAAATTGTTAGAAAATCAACCCAATAAAGTGGAGGCATAAAAAATAAGAAAAAAACTGTGTCCCAAGGACTTCACAGTCTATTCATTGAATCCTGTTTAATGCTGTTCAGGCAAAACCCTACATACGCATTGACTAAGATATGGTTATTCAGAGACTTAATTTCAAAAGTAAATGACTGTAGATTTAGAACTGTAAAAAAAGAGGAAACCTCATGTATGGAGCAATCACAAGCAAAAGAAAGAATGGCCCACAGATAGGATATTTTTCAAAGATTTAGAAGACTCAGGTTTAAAACTTTATTCATTCATAAGCTCAACAAATTACTTAAGGTACAGAACCTACTGGTTAATAAGACAATACAGCTAAACTCTTTTCTCTCCCACAGCTATTGTACAAACTGTTTACTAGGTCCATCTTCAGTCCAGCTATCTTCCAAACCATTCTGGACAATTGTCTGGGAAAGTGTTAGATAATCTATTCGAAAGCTGTGCCAAGGAGAATGCTAATAATAGTTAAACTTTCTGGGTGTTGCCTAAGCCTGTATCTCATCTCTATTTAATATACTGCTGCACTTAAATCCATTGCAAATCTGTGAAAAATGCAAGAAAGAGCAGTCTCCATTGTGCAATACTCTAGTGCTGTGGGCAAGAATGTTCTGTGAAAACAGTAAATCCTTTCTGTAAAATAATGAAAGTAATTGATGATATAGCCATGCACCCCTGAAGTACAAGAACTTTTCTTAGATTCCACTCTTCCATTCAGAAATTCTACCTTTAAATCATTCAGCAAACTTACATGACATTGTCAGTATAGATGGGCAGATGTGAACCTGATATTTATACCTGCACATTGTGCTCCAAAGCATGGAAGTCTGCCTTTATATGGTACATAGTCATTCCCAGGCTGGTAGATTTTGTGCTCCTTGAGAAAAACATTGTTCAAACACATACAATGTCACACTAGATCAGCCAATGCCTTCATAAGCTTGTCTTCAAACTAGGGTTTCTTTCAAGAATCACAAAGCAAATCTCATTCACTAGGACTGAGAGGAGTTCAATCTCTCTGGAAGTTTACCAGACAGAGATTTTTGTAACAGCGTTTTAGGACCAACTTCTTGAATGTGATTCATTTGTCATAATTTTTAGCAGAAATTAAAAAGCAGCAAGCAGTCACAAATGGCATTTCTGAAAAAGCATGTTGGTCACTTGATTTAGAGATTTAGCAGATGTAATTCCACTAAGAGTTATTCGGACTTCCACTGGTATAACGTTTGAGTAAATTGTGACACCACTAATGCATAGAGTTCTACCAGTATAGAATAAAGATATGGTTGGGTGAAATTGTTTGAATATTGCTGTTTTTACCACTAGTTTTCTCTGCAAACTTAGCTGCTATTGCAGACAGAATCCATGCAGTGCAAATTATCCTCTATTTCAAAGATACTAGCTTCAAAATGAAGTTCATTTTCTTGCATAAATAGGATGCAATATAAACAGAGGTTCTTAGACAACTCAACATCGAGACTGAAAAATACTTTCAATCTGTGCTAGTTAGCAGCAAACAACATTATGTTTCCCCGAATGGCTATACTAAACATTTAACAAAAAAAAAAGGGCTACATTTAGAAGCCATAATTTGACTGGTTTCAGTTGCAAAGCCTTCTGATTACTACTATTAAAAACCTTACCATGATTCATGCCCATTTCTGAAGAAAAAAGCTGTCTCGGAACAAAAACCCACAACAATAACTTGTATATTTTTCATTAAATTATGTTTTTCCTATGATTTTGGAGGATTTTAAATGCTTTTAAAACAGATAGCATTTTTAATTTCAATTCCATTCCCATTGTGCAGGCTATTATTTTTATTTAACCAGTAAAATGGAGAGGAAAATAAGAAAAATAAAATCAGGGTTAAAACACAAAGAAAAAAAGGCTGGACACTAAAGGATCTTTATTAAATAAATATTTTTTAGGACTACTTTTCAGTAAGACAAGAATTTTAAATTAATAATTCTGCAATTATACTGAAAATTCAGTTGAAATGAAGAGTTATCATGTAAAATTTTGGTAGAAATCTACTTTCTTGCTAGTTTCTGGGGAAAAAAAAAAGAAGAAAAATTTAAACAAACAAAAATTCGCAAATAAATACCTCATTTTCTCGTCCTGCTCCCACCCCCAAAGTGAAACAAAACAAAAAGGCAACACTACACAGCATCTCCAGATGTCAAAAGTTATTACCTCTTTTTTCCTTGCATGCAAGAGAAAAAGCAATCTTATCTGGATCATGTCCAGCTTTGGGCTGGGGGAGTATCGTGTCTAATATACAAGTACAAAAAACTCCAAGACAACAGCTTGGAAAGGAACCATCTCAATCTCAACATTTACACAGTACATTTACCTGTCTGAAGCTCATAAATGATATGATCTCCATCTGACATTTTCAAATTAGATTTAGTGTGTACAATAGCATATTTAAAAATATGTTATTCAAGAGCTGGTTTGTTCTCTGTGGACCTGTTACGGGGACAATGTTGCAATTTTCAAGTTTTGGCTAATCCATAAATAGGGATTTGGAAAAAAACCAATTAATGACATTGTTACACTTTATCAGTCTTCTCATATTGTTTTATCTCTTGCATTATGATTCTATGTGCGTACATATATGTGTGTGTGTATATATGTGCATATACACCTATATAAGTAATGTTCAGTCCAGCTCATCACCTGCTTAAGAGAAGGTTCATGGTGAGAAGTACTGTAGGTGTCACTTCTCAGGTAGTTAACAAGGGTATTAATATTAAATTTAATTGACTTATTATCAAATCATCAGCCCTTATAAAAAAGAAAACGAAGTACGGATTGTATTTCTGGCAATACGAAGAATTCAGGAAATGAAAAGTGTTTTGATCATATATAAAATATAGAGTATTGTTAATGCAGAAGCCCTGTATCAACTTCAGTGACCCATTTACAGGTTATTCTTTCATTGTTTTAAAGGCATTATGAATTAGAGCTCTGCAGTTTAAATAGCATCAAACACGTGAAATAGAACCCCTGTGCCTCAGTTAACCTTAAACAAGTATCAAGAGACAGATTTAATGGATGTGATGTCATTACACTATATCATACATGCCAGAAAGAAAGAACAGAATATAATAGAATATCAGGGCAACATAGGAAAGCCATTTTTTAGCTATTTAAAGCTTCAGAAAAATGAGCCAAACCTGTGAGGAAAAGGCTGGAGTGCATGTAGTAATGCATCCTAAAATATCAAGACACTTAAGTTTTTCCATCCTCTTTAGCACTCTGTATTAAAAATCTGATGCTGTGCCAACAATCCCCAGAAAAAGTACTTTAACTGTTGCTGCAACATGATACTGTCATAAAGTTCACAATGAAATCTTCATTTATTTCACTACATTGTTCTGCTCCCCTTTCTAACTAGCTTCAATAGAAGTAGGTCTTCACTTGCACCAATATTTGCACTTTTTTTCCCAGTGTCAACAGTCCCTTCCTGGCCCTATGTTTAACTCAAACTGCAGACTCAGAAATGACTGTGTGATTCATGTGGGCGCCGTACAAGTTCCATGAGGCGGAGACTTTCATTCATTTCAATGGGAGATTACTAGACAATGCTGGGGGTGCATGAACTTTTGACTAGACACTTTTAAATCCAGTGGTTATTTTCCCCTTTTTTGATCTCATTCTTAAGCATACTGATTCAAAATCATTAAGTGTCAGAGTCCAGCAAGCGACATCGGGGACATGCTCTTTGGTAGAAAAGCCTATATGTTATCAAGTTTTAATTTATTTACCTCCTTCATGAAAATAAGAGATTGATAAAGTACTCTGAGCAGATAAGAGAATCAAGTCTGACATCTAAAAAGTCCTGTCAGTGTTTAAGCAGAGCACCCAGGAAAAGGCTAACTGTCTTTTGAGAACAGGAGCAGAAACTCTGAAGACTGAGGAAAGAGGTCTGAGAACTCTGCTAAGGCCCCTGAAAAGAATGCTTTAGTTTTGCCATACGAGTCCACCTTTGCTTTCATTGTCATTTCCATTATCGAATGATCTCCTTTCTGAAAAGGGATAACTAGTTATTGATTCAAATGTCAGCAGCTTAAATGCTATTAGCCAGGGGCAGCACCAAAAAGGAAGGCCACTGCATCAACAATATTGTACACTCCCACTCTGCAGGACTGCATCTCCTATTCTGTCTAGGAAGGCTTATGGCTCAGCATAACTGAGGATATTATAATCATCCATATATTTATCCTCACAAAGTCCCTGCTATTCCTCTTAAACTTATTTTAGAAGCAGGCAGTACATGTCTAGGGCGCAGACTGCACTGGAGCATAGAATTCCCTGAGCTAGCTTTTTCTATCACATCGGGACCATGAGCAGAAGTGTAGCCACAGCGTTATGGAGGGTGGTGCAGGTCAACACTCCAAAAGATGCTTCAAGTGCTTGCATTAACCCTTGCAAAGCTAATTGCAAAACTGCCTGACAAAATCACAATGGATCTAGAAATTAACTGAATCCTCCAAGTCAAATGATTTGTCAGTTATTTCATGCTGAGATTATCTTGAGATGTCCACAGAGAGATTGTTATGGATTATTTCTTTCTATTCCAGTGCTAGCTGATAGTGTGAAACCTGGACACAAAAGTAGGCATCAAGAAAGCAGTAAGAACATACCCAGGCTCCCCTCTAAACAGCTAGGAGTGTAATATTACAAAGCAATACAGGTGTCTAATAAATGAGCAGGTTGATTATGACAAAGAATAGTAACAAATATCCTTTGTGCACAAGGTTCTGAGGAATGCTGAGAACTAGCCCTCATTTTTTTGGCCTCCAGGAGATTTCTAAATCTCTAAATAGCAATCTGAATTCCTTAGGTACCCACACACACGATCCAGAGCTTGAGTTCTCCATGAATCTCCTGTTTCATCTCTAATTCAAAAGTTCACTTCCTGGAAGCTCTGAAGGGAAAACAGTGAGGCATTTCTTTCCTCTTTGAACCACCTCCTATGCATTGCACCAGTGAAAGCCCTAGCTAGTCTAGACCTAATTTCCTGGGGGAAAAAGCATATTCTTTACTAGAAAGAGCCGATCTACACTTTCTTGCAGAATTTAGCCCTATCGAAAGGAGACAGTAAGAACTAGCAGATTTATGCTTCAAAAAAATTGGAGTGTTTCTATTAGAACGAAATTATTTTTCTCACACAACAATGAGAAGGGTTAAAGGTAAAAATTTCTCTTCTTTTTTTTGCGACCTATTCCATCTCCTGAATAAGGGCTTCTTTTGAGCTCCTGAGCACAAAAGTGCATCTGGAAAATGTCAACTAATGTATTTCATAGTTATTATGTGAAAATAAAACCGCTGAACATATTTTTTTATGAAACCTTCCAAGAAAATTCACTTCCGAGACCTGGCTTGAGAATGAGCAGGAGATATTTTTCAGTCCAAAATAATTTTATGAGAAAGGTTTAAATGTTTGGAAAATATGTTGGAACTGTAATTTATCCCTTAACCAACAGCCTCAGTGATGGATTACATGACCAATAGAGTGAATCTATGTGTATACACACGTACACACATCATTTCTTTTGTTTACCTTTGGATCAAAAATAGAATGTTACAACATTTGTTTTATCATTTTCGATCCCCCTGAGGCATTGTGACATTTGGTACATTTATTTTTCCTGTTAAGAGATGATTCCTTAATTGTTTGAAGCAGGTGGAGGAAATATTTAGCAGAATGTTTACACTGTGACAACTATACATTGGGGAGGGAAAGGGGGAACGTGTTTGAACGTGCACAGAGAGCCAGGAGTTGATTACATTTCTTTCTTCTGCACAGTCCCCTCTACAAGCTGAAAAAATCTCATTCCACCGTGGAGCTAATAACAATATATAGATTTCAAAGGGACCACAGGCCCCTTGTCATTAACTTTGGTTCAGCACCTAAGTCAGGCGTGAGTACTTGGAAATATGTTCAGCCTTCTTACTGCCCAGCTTTGAACACTAAGCTTGATGTTCTTCCTCATGGTTTTCCACAGAAAAAGGTAAATTTCTCCAAAATTTATTTCAGGGGAGCATAAGTGAAAGCTCGCCCTGCATCCTCCCTCCCTGCCTCCACTTACTCCTTACTGGTTTAAGTCAGGAAACTCAAAATAAAGGTCCTTGTGCATGAAAGGCAGGATATACTAACTTAAGTTCAGCAAGGAGAACACGGGAAAACCAGCTTTTGTTCTGTTAGTGAGGTTAAAAGAATGTAGTGGAATACTTAAACTCATGAGTCTCAGCCACACAGCTATGGCTGAATCCAGACCTATTCTCTTTTATTCTGTAATGAAAGTTTATGACCACTCTTTCTGCCTTTTTAGCAGACAGAACCTCTGTATAATTGCATAACCTAAACTCCCAGGGAATATATCAGGATGACAGTGGGAAGAGACTTATTTCTATCTTGCTTCTCCAAGACAGCCCTCATCTACTGACAGTTTTCAGCAAACCCCAGTTTCTTGGGGAAACTCCAAATTTAAATCCACTTGGTGGAAGACAGAGCTCTAAATGCCCTATCAGGAGTTTTCCTGAATTATTCTAATTCATAGGCCAGTGAATGGAGAACAGCTTTCCTGAGGCTCAGATCAGTATTCTGGCCACTGGATTTTAAATCTATGTATTTTATACTACTATCAAAGAATATTTAAATATTTGTTAGGGAACTTTAACACCTTTCATATGTGAGAATGCCATATTAAATGGGTGAATGCATCATGACATACAGGATACTTCTCTCAGAAAAAAGAAGAATTTGGGTTTCAAGCTTCTGGGAAAATTATTTTAATCTCCCTGGGCTATTAGGTAAAAGGGCAACATTATTTCCACCAGTAGTACATCACATCTGTAACTATGTTTTTCTCTTTGGTTATCCTAATACAAATATCATGGTTAGCACAACATGAAATAATTTAGTTTCTGGTTTGAATGAGGAAAACCAGAGACACTTTTATTTGATCTGAACCAATTAGAATTTTTTTGTTGGTTTATTCAGACACAAAATAGTTTGAATATTCAGTCTCTTTGCTACTTACACAAACTCATTGTTTGAATAATCATTAGGAACAGAACTTTGTCCAGCAAGATGGGTAGCAAGTAATTGATTAATTGGGTAATGCTGCTTTTGGAGCATACACATATACAAGGAGGTCAAGACATATTGCTTAGGCACCCACATGATGCCAGTTAATTTTTTTCTGTAATGAATAATGAAATTTGCTGCTTTTCAAATTCCATTCAAAGTTTTTTGCCACTACTATTACCAGGTCCATAATTTTTTCTGTGGTACTTTGCCTTGTGTTTACCACGGAGATGACTTGCAACAGAAGTTACTGTTAAACAGGAGTAAAACTGATGCAATCTATCCTGGAATAATTGTCACCTTTCTAAATCGAAGTATATAAATAACATATAATATCCTGTATTATTAATTTAGTCTAGTCAACGATATGATATTTTTTGTGACAAAGATTTTTGTGATAGAAATATAAAGGAGATAATTTTAACTAACATCCAGAGAGCTTCATGTCACCCATATTTAAAAAGTAATAATTTTCAAGTTGTCTGGTTCTTAGCAGGGTCTACTAGTACCCCACAGATCTCCCGGTTTCACAAAATCTCTGTATTGTATCAGACATTAAAATACTACGTGCTGTGTTTTGAGATTTCATTTAACAAAATGACATGAAGTCATAGTGCCATGGAGGCTGTGAGCAATGAGAATACAAGGCCACACAGGACAAGGAGGAATGGCTTCAAACTGAAAGAGAGTGGCTTAGATTTGATAATAGGAAGAAATTCTTCACTGAGAGGGTAGTGAGGCACAGGAACAGGTTGCTCAGAGAAGTTGTGAATGCCCCATCCCTGGAACTGTTCCAGGCCAGGAAGGATGGGGCTTTGAGCAACCAGGTCCAGTGAAACTTGACCCTGCTCATGGCAGGGGGGTGGGAACTAGATGACGTTTAGGGTCACTTCCAATCCAAACCATTCTAGGGTTCTATAAAGAAGGCAAGACCAAAGCTCAGAAATCTGGATCCTGTCCTTAGCTTTGTCACTTACCAGCTCTGTGATTGTGGACCACTCTGCTTTGTTCTTTGGCCTTCCAAATAATTCTTATTTTTATCTACTTTAAAAACAAACTCCCCTGGGAAGGTACAGTCTTCTGCTGGAGACAAGAGCAGAGTGTTTAGCACAGTGGGGCTCTGATCTCATTTGATGCCTTTAGACAAGATAGTACTACAAATAAATCATCATAATAATATTCTTATTTGCAGTTGAGATTAAACCTAAAGTTACCTTATTGGAGTGTCATCCTGGTTCCTGTGATATTTGTCTGAAACTTTCTTCTTACAGTATAACAAATGTGCTTCAATTCCATTGGTCAGCTTCTTCCTCTAATGCAGACAGCTTAATGGATTTTTCTTAAGCCCAGTACAGCTTGTTTCTGAGTATTAATTTCAACTTCACGTTATTGTGCAAATTATGTCCTAGCTGGAAATTGAACCGCGTTGACCACTGAAAAAGAAGAGCCTAATATATGACCTGTATTAGACAAATTTGCCCAGCCAGCAAAGTACAGTTGGATTGATTTTCACTCTGTCATAATGAGATATTTTGTTAGACAAGTTCTCCACCCAGTGGCTGCAAAGGTTCATGGGAACAAGGATGTGATCTCCAGTGTGATACTACAGAAATGCTGGAGATCTAAATCCTACACATATAGCTCAGTTGATTCAAAGGAAGACAGGCAAAAGGATGTTTCTTTCATTTGGACCTAAGAAATCTATATAATACAGTGCTTAAGTCATGTAAGACAAAAAAAAGACTAAAGAAATACAGTGGATGTAACCATTTTACCCCTCCCTTCCGAAATCTGAAAACTTACAGCAACACTCTCTAAATTTTCCACTTTTTAGAATAATTTATCAACACGGGTTCAGAAGTGAGAGGAGAATTTTGTTTGCTCATTTGCTTTCAGCACAGAAATGCAAGTCAAGAATTCCATTTCCAACCTGCCATCTACAATTTGAAATTTTCCTGAGAGTTATACACAATGGAATCCATCACTCGAGAAAAATATCTTTACACTTATAAAATGTACAGACTCCAATGCAAATAACTGGTCATCTCTTAGATATGTGGGTGTCTTTTCACCATGACACACAAGAGTCACTTGGATTTAAGATTGTGTCGCTTAGTTATGCTGAGATAAATTTGGGAAGCAGCATTAGATGGGAAGGCTGGTTTTCAGAAGAGATGCCTGACACATGGAAAGGCTGTGGTATTTTGTCTGATTTTTATCCACAGCTTATCTCAAATGTAAAAATCACTTTGGCTGAATTTCAGCCAGGGCTAGACAGCTTTCCATATAACAAAGTTTAACAGCATTCCTGTCTCCCACAGCAGCACGACCAGAAATGCTTTGCTGCATTTCTTCTTTAAGCTAGCAGCAGCAGCAGCAAAATATATTTCTGCCTCTGTGTTTTTCATAGAAAACAACTTCAAAAATTAAAAAGATAAATTTAAAAAAAAATCAACACCATGTATTTATGCAATATGAGCTTGACCATAGTTCATTTCCTTCTTACTAGAGATCACAGAATCACAGAATCATTTAGGCTGGAAAAGACCTCCAACAGCATCAAGTCCAACTTTTGACCAGACACCACCTTGCCAACCAGACCATAGCACATAGTGCTTTTCCCAGCTCATGCTTTCCCTTTTTCTCCCAATAGTTTACATGTTTTGAATTTGGTCTTGCCTCTTCCTCTGATATTTGTTGGTTCTTTTTGGTCAGTTTTATATCTAGTCAGAGAGTATATTATTTAATGAATTTGAAAATTACTGTATCTTAATACGTAAATCCCTGTTTGTTGATGATGAATTTTTAGCCAATTAAAAACTCAAAAGTCCAACAATTTTTTTTTCTTTTTGATTCACTTTTAAGATGTTTAAAACACGAGCTGAACAAATAAACAAAAAACCAAGTACAAATTCACGCACCTCTTCCCCCAGTTCTCACAGCACTTTGTACATTAGATGCCACTCTGCTCTTCTCTGGTAGAGAACTGCTGTTTAGCTTTGAAAACGAGTTGTAGCTTTTTCACTTGAGATGGGAAAAGGCACTACACATATATATAATGGCATGAATTAAGTAAGACAGGAGAAGAAATTAAAGTTTGCAATCAGGATTTTGTCCTGTGAATTTGACAAATAAGTACAACAAACTATAACTTAGAAGGCAATAGTTAAAAACAATGTATCCTCAAAATATGGGTGCTTTTCTGTACTGTTCCTTTCCTTGCAAGGTTATCACATTTATAAGATTAATCTTTAAGGCAGAAAAAAACCCCAACTTTGTTTTATATTTTGTGCCGCTGTTCACCCCATCATATAAATATTTCTCCTATTAGCCAACATTTATGACATTCTAGCTCCCTCGAAAACCAAACTTGATCTTTCACATTTTTTCCTATTAAGCAGTGTTATGTTTTTCCAAATTTTGTTCTAAGTGTAGTTTGGACGCTCATTATAGTTATGATTTAAAATTAAAATAAATATTTCTTTCATTAAGTGCTTGGAAAACTTGAAATGTGTTGTCTAAATGTCCTTTTGATAAATAAAGGAGTAAGGATGGATGGAGGGAGTGAGGATGAAGGGAATAATTGAAGGTTTGGTTGTCTCTAAAAATTAAAAAGATCAGGCAGTTGAGATAACGTAGCTAGCATTTAGTTTTGAGTGTGGAATTATCCCACTCTTCTACTTGTTTATTTGTAGTTTTTTTAATGAGAGAAGACATGGAGAGGAATCATACAGTAGAGATTTTAAATATGACAGATTTCACTGAAAGAGAAAAGTAATCTTACTTCAATTCTCCTTTTCATTTTTCTACTGGAATCTAAATCACGATTAAATTTGTGCAAGGAGTTTAGAGTCTCACAACTCATTGGGGAAAAGGGCAGAATTAACTTGAAGCTGAAGTAACTTTGCACAGCTTAAGCCCACTCAAGCAGCAGGCTCACAGTGGGTTCCCACGCAGAGTGGGCTTAAACATTCGGGACAACCAGCCCCGTGCCGGTGGGACCCGTTCCCTGCTCACTGGCCCCAGGACACGGATCCTGTAACTCCCCACTCAGGGAAACGCGCAGATTTTTTCAAACTGTGAGCCGACCTCCCCACCTAGTGGCAGTGCGGTGGAAAGGTTCAGGCTAGCGCTTGGAATTAAATCCCTGGGTTAAATTGTTAATGAAGCACAAATGCTCCAAAATAATGCTGTGCTGGAATTAGGGCTACGTAATTGCGCAGAGTCTGCACTTCAGCACAGGTAGCCCCTGCAAAAATGTACCACATTTCAGTGAAATCAGAGTTCATATATTGTCTGCCCCTTCTCTATCCCTCATGTCTTTGACAGGTACTAATAGTTCATATTTATTCCCTACAAAAACCGACAAGGCTACTTGACATCAAGGCTAATTGAACTGCAGGTGACAGAGCCATTCTAACTTACCATCCAAAAGAATGAGGTCATACTGCCTGACAATGCTTTGCAGTGAGCAACACCAAAGAAGGCGTCATATTTTTACAAAACAGTATTCAAAGACACAACCAAGTCATTATTGAGAAAACACTCTCAGCCCTGTATAACACATTAATCAACTGAAATTCAGATTTGGTGCATCACACCACTATTTCGCCTTATCACTAAGTCCTAATGAAATAATACTAATGAAATTTGTATTTTCATCTTTCCTGCTGCTTAAGCACTAAGAATCACTGCCCAGATTATCACTGATCATGACACAGTTAGATGCACTTGATAGTAAAGAAGATATCATAGCTTCACTCTTATGGTTCTAAGCAAAGAAATCCAGGATGATTTCCTGATATTTTGGTTATGTTCAAGCTTAAATTTAAGAGGAAGTATAAACTCTTCCCTAAATTCCAAAGGGTTTCTATCCATCTCGTAAATGCTTACACTTCATTTTCTGTCCTTGTTTTCTTGATTGGTAGTTGCTGCTTCAGTCTTCGAGGGGTCTGAAGAGTTATCTAGTTGCCTCTACAAATGCCATGTGTTTTCTACAGGGCTGACTTTGGATAGTGTACCCCACAGAGGCATGTGCTCTGCCATCTTCTTTTCCAAAACAGGGTTTGTAGTGGTGTAGAATTCAAATTTCATAATTGTTTCAACCGATCTCTCCTGCTTCTGCAAGAGGGAGGAGCCAAAACAATGGCTCAACAGATGCACTAGAAGTTAGCGAGTTGCAGCACACCTGAATAAACTGGAGGAAAAAAAGCATTGGAAGTGAGGAGAATCACCTCTCTGTACCATTTCATTATTTGGAATTTCAGACATGTACCTTTCCTTTGTTTGAATGGATCCTCAAATTTATTCCTGCAGAGATTTTTCTATTAATACCTTTGCACTTTATTGTGACTATCAAAGGAAAGTCCTCATTCTCACAATTATATATTATGCAGGGTTAGCTGAAAAGCCTGAAATCCCCAAGAGCAAGAGGATACCTATCCTGAAAATAAAATAGAAAAAAAAAAATATGCAATGAAATTGGACATTCCAGGGGGGTTTTTTTGTCCCTTTTTATTTACTGATTGAACTTTAAAAAAGCTTTTCTGAGATGTTTTAACCCTTCTGCATTCACCCATCTTTGACCAGTAACGCTGATAACCTCCTGGTGTCAGTATGGCTCTACTGCAATTCGACTCCCTTAGCAAAGCCCTGAATAGAGATAAAAAACTCCACGTTTGAATTTGACAGCTAAATTCACGGGTTAGAGACTGGGATGGCAGTATGCTAGAGGAGCTACTTAGCAGCATAAAGCAGATTATTTCCTTATACACTGATCCTTTGCAAAAATTCTTATTCTAGCTACACTGTACTATTGACACAGTTCTGCTTATGAAGGGAATACCTTGGTAGCATTGTTAGTACAATATGGCCAGTAGTAGACATGTAATTATTCTAGAAAAAAACATGTTATTTGCCACAGTATTTATTTCACTTACTGTACAAAAATGACATTAGAGATAAAACAAATGTTTGCACCCACCCCAAGCCAGCTACTACTGTTCATGCACCTTCACCCCAGAGCTCGTTAGTCAAAAGAAGCAGCAGCTGAATGAAGTTGTCCTGAGGTATCTCTTTTCTTTCACTCAAACAGAAGCAACATCCATCAAATTATGAGTCTCACTTATCAGTCACTTCCAAAACTGTGATCGTTTATGCCCAGACATCAATTCAGCAGCTCAGAGAAGACAGGAGGGCATGGCAGCTTTTGCTTATGTGCACAAAAGCTGACTTTAATTCTCCTATAATCTGCCACCTAACCAGATTTCTACTTAACCTGTTAGCAAGCGAATATGCCAGAGTGTTCTCTCTTCTGTTTTTTGTCTTTTCTTCTCTCTCTAGTAAAATGATAGACAGAATTTATCTCCCTCTTTACAGCAAATTTGGAAGCAAATGAAAGAGAATTGGAGGGTTGTTCTTGCGTATTAATTGAAGGGGTGAGAAGGAATATTGCTATGTGAAAAAGAAGATAAGTTTAAGGGAAGTAGAGAGGAATTCTGAATCCTGAAAAGAAATTATTCTAAGAATTGAGGGAAAGAATAAAAGTTCTCTTCCCTGGAACCCTGAACCCACCCTCAATCCAGAGCTCCCACTAGCTTTCCCAGGCCTATTTTCTCCTTTATCCTCTTCCTCCAAAGTATCACAATACCAAATTTACCAACAATACTGAGACACATTAAATCAGTTTTTGGACAGCCAATTGGAATGGGAACATCTCGTGCTCATGTTTCATTGACATACATTAATTTTAAGATAAAAAATATTCTTACAAGTGCTGTGCTGCTTTCAGCTGGGGTAGGGTTAAATTCTCAGACATTCCATACAATGGATCAGACTGTAAAGAACTTTAAGCTCCTTTTAAGATAGGAGCATAGCAGGCGAGGCTTAGTCAAACTTCTGTGGTAATGAGTCTACTGCTTCTGGACATTATCAAGTCCCTGTTTCTCGTGCTGCAGCACTACACCGGGAATATGCCAACACAAGTACTTTCTGAGGTGTTTCTACACTGCTCTCCATGACACAATGGTTTAAAGTCCTCTTTGCATAACTCTCAGAATCCACTTATCAAAATTCCACAAAAATAAAGTTTTTAATCCATCGCTCCTGAATAGCAACTCCTAGGCTGATGTGTCCCGTTTCACGGTGGGGAATAGCGGATAGCACTGGGGAAAATAAGGTGTCTTTTGGCTTTAAAACAAGCTTAGGACCACTTCAAATAAAGCAAGTAGAGCGAGTGGATAATGTGTTTGTTCTCAGGAGTACTGTGTACAAATAAATCTTGTTCTAAGTTTAGTTGTACTTCAATATTTTTAACAATCATACTGTTCCTGTAGAACAATTTCAATTGATTCCTAAGCATGGCATAGAGAACAGTATGGAGAACAGTTCTGGGTTGGTTTTTTAGTTTTATTACCTAGAAAACAGATGACATTTTGGAATTCAAAAGCCAGCAAGGGACTTCTGCTGGTATAACCCACTGATGGCTTTGCCAGAGGGAACATGATATACTAAAATGAACTTCTGTAACAGAATACTGTTTCCGATAGATCAATTTTCCAAAGAGACTTTAATAATGGTTTGGCAATACATTTATGCAGCAGGAGTTTGCTAGACTATCAGAAAATCCAGAGTCTGGAATTATTTTTCTGCCTTCCTCTGAAGTGAAATGATAGTAGATGGTTCACTGAAGCATTAACATTGTCTTAGAAGCCATGCAGAAATCTTGAATAAAACTAAAGAATAATTTGTTCTTCCAGGAGGAAGATAATGAAAGTTTCATGAAGGTGCAGTCACAGCTGAGTATGTTCATTTGGACTTCAAAACGAGTCAAATCTGTTTGCTCATCTCAAGTAATCCTATATGATTATACGGAAGTTTTATTCCTACATAACTCATAGTTAATCTGCTGGGATTTCTGTCAAAACGGCTGAAGTTGATGTTACATAAAACATACCTTATATAGTAAAGTTCATGCTCACAAGTATAAGGAAACTGAAGGAAAACACTGCAGTGCGCATGGTTAAGTGACAAGTGGCTGGTGGGAGAGAAGTGATTTAAAGTGATAGAAATTGGTAAAAGAATCACTAAGAACAGTGGGATAGACATAACTGAAGTTGAAAGGAATATAGACCTCTCTTGTTTTTACACTGAAATGATAGAAACTCAACTCTTGTGAAATTTTTGTGATATGAATTATATTTTCTGTGTCATATTCACTGTATACCTATGCTTGCAGTTCTGGAAGGTCATCCATAATTCTAAGACTCCATTTTTGGTTTACCTGAAGTACCCCATTATCATTCAATATAAACAGAGATTCAAACCTGATCAAAGTGAAATTTATTTTTCATTTCCAACCTAAAAAAATTATTCAGTCTCATGGCCTGTCCACCATTCAGCTGGAGCCTCCAAATTTTTGTAATCAAGGTATTATAAATCAAGCATGCATAATATATATATATATATATGTGTTTATAATCAAGCATAATAAAAATTATGCTGATTTTTAAAATGAGTAGTCTAAGAAATCTGAACCTAGCTTGTACAACCTCTCTTTCCATCAGCCTCTAAATTCTTGTAAATGAAATAGAGATTGTCAGAGATTCCGGCACAACCACCCAAGCAGCAGGGTCACCTTTAGAATATTGTGTTGCCACGTCACATTTGTCACGTCAATCTTTGTAACTGTAAAAATCTGCTTTATGATACCCTTTAAGTTCATCAGTCGAAATACCAGTCTTAGTAGACATAGTCTTTAGTACAGTCTCACTCCAATCATCTCTTGTTCCTAACTCTCAGAAAAGCCAATTTTCTTACATGGAGTCCATTGATAGGGATAAAATCTATAGATGTTTGGGAATCAAAAGTGTTTCACCCACTTTAATGTAATGGTTTATGTTAACAAAATGGTTCACTGTCCCTAGTGGATCCCTGGACCAGAAATCTGATCTATTTCATGTGTGTTAGCCTGGATAGAATAAATGCATCCAAAGAATCCAGAGAGAAAATGCATTTATATTAACAGAGGCTCTGTCTACAGAGATCTTTTAAAAATCAACTTCTTATTCAAGTTTTTACTCTTTTTTTGTTTTAGCTAGTCGTCTTCTAAGGAAGAAGTCCCGCATGAGACTTTAAACAGTTCCTACCATTTCTAGAGAGTTTGGGATAAACTAACATGCATGTTGTAAAGTCATTTTATTTCCTTTGAGGAAAATAAGACAAAAATATAAGAAAATTTGCTAAATAGAAGAAAAGAAGATTCAAACATTATGAAGATACTCTTTGCTGTCAGTGACCTGGTGTGGCCTCTGGCCTCCAGTGTGAACTCACCGCTGGAGGGACAGAACAGCACAGCCATGTTCATAAATAACAAATCTGCACTAATGTCGAGGTTGCTTTGACCCTCACTCTGCACTGCTCTCAGTCTCAAGGTGCTGTGTTGATCAGTTAACCTAGACCCTATGGTTAAAGAGGGAAACCATGCACCCTCCCCTCATTGAAAAAATCAACAAACAGTGTGAGAATAAAGACACCATCATATCAAACATGGCATAGCTCTCACATATCAGCTGTTCTTCAAATCTTTTCTTCTTTGACTAGAAAGGTTTATCACCTGGTTCCTAATTCCAGCTTGGTGGTAGCCACTCTCAGTTGAGTGGGATAAGAGCCCAGGGAGCTGTATGGTCCAAGAGTCTGCAGAGGAATTAACCTTTTCAAACAAAAAATCAAGTCACGGCAGAAAAGAATTTAAAAGATGGAAAAATGGAGTAGTTTGTTCTGATACTTCTTTAAACCTTATTTCCAGCATGCTAATTTTGGTCTATTCAATCCAAGTTCTATGGTCCCCTATTTGAAGCAGTTCAATCCATGGACTATATTAATACAGTAATATTTTAGTTTGAACAAGCTCTGCTTTTTGTCCTGAACTTTTGCTGAGTTGTATAAATAACTTCTTAGAAAACAGGCTAAGCTGGACTTCTGCTGGACTGGATATTAGCAGCACAGACCCAAGCCATAAAGATGAGGAGCCTCCATGTGAGCCTATAGACTGACCAGTCCTCTTTATAAGTACATTTGGGTCTGATGCAATTCCCAACAACTTCACCGGATTGGGAATGATTTATGAATCTTCAAGAATGCCATTGTTCTCTGAAGTATGTTCCAGAAAGCCCAGACATTTTTATTTTCAGGTATTTTGTTCAAAGTAAAAATGTCTCTAATAGTTTTTAAAAGGGGTTTTTCCAGATTTCAAAGTTGAGGGCTATGAAGATAATAGCTAAGTGCATTTTTATTCTTCCTATGATGTTCATCTATTTTAAGCATCAAAGCTGTAATGTAGCTGAAGGAAAAGTACATGCTACAGTAAAAATATTGGCTCTCAAAATGTGCAGTAGCTCTTCCCTCTCCTCTATAGACAGGGTTGCTATAAATAAAATATCTTTTGCCACTGCAGCATTTCTTCCAGTGTAAAGAACATTCACATGAAATTTTTACTGCATCTTGGATAGTGCAAAGCTCTGGCATAGTGTTCCAAATGAGTAATTTCATTATAATTAATCCACGAGGGATGTGCTTACTCCAGAACCGCTGGCCTTTTGATCTCAAAGAATATAACACCGTTGTACTATGGATGCCTCAAAGGCTACAGTGTTTAAATAATACAGTCCTTATGTCTACTGCCTCTTTAAAAATCTAAGGATTTGAAAGGTCAGGATTGCAAAGTATTGGAATACATAAAAATAACCCAAATAGTATCTAATAGTAAAGGGAATTTTATAATTGTGTGCTAAAAATACATGCATGTGGGAATATATGAACTGATTTAAGGTTTCATTATTTAAATCAAGACATACTAGATATTTTGTAAAAATATGCACCTCCTTTTGACAACCACGAGAAAATATTTTATTTGAAGAAGCTACACAGAAAACTGCAGTTATTGATTTGACATTAATGTATTTGTCCTCTTATAAGTGTGGCTATTAGGTCCTTTAGAAATCTGGCCATAAAGCATTTTACAGCAAATAGAATCATTGCTTCTAAGGCAGATAGCTCTGAAGTTCAAGATTAGTAGAAGGAAAAATGTCCAGGATGACTTAGCTGTTTTAAATTACTGAAATATTTTAGAATTCTAACAGGTTACCAAAAAAAAAAAAAAAAGAAAAAAAGAAAAAAATAATCAATCAATCTCTATGGCCTCCTGTGTTAGGGTTGGGGGATTGTTTGATTGTTTGTATTGTATCTTTTCAGAGAAAAGAAAAAAGATGAGGCAAGTAAAATGCAAAGTTAGTGTTTCCAATAAAATGAGAGATACTAAGTATCACAGTGCTTAAAAATCTCCTAGACTCCAAGTTTTTCGAAAGTGTATGCACAGATTTAGCTTTTGAATCTGTCCTGTTCTTTAGGGGACATGTGGATTGTATTATTTTATTTATTTATTTTCGGTGGTTGTTAATGAATATGATGAAGGGAACAAATGCTACTAGTCTCTAGCATACTGTGCACCCTTAAACACTAATGCACTATAAAACACTAATGCACTATCAGTGATGCTTTCTGGTTTTGATATATTGACGTACTTCATCATGCTTTTTAAGATAAATAAACTGCAGTAAACTGATGCTATTTAAGTAAACAAATATGAGAAGGTAACAATATCTCTAATTTTAAAAATTGTATTGTTTCCCTTTTATTAAGAGTCAGAAGTAACTATTATCAAAACTTCTGATATTTTGGGAGAAAAAAATTATTTTTTGGCCCCCACTTGGAGGAAAACACAGAAAATGTTTTATCTGACAAGGGCAAAAGAACAGTGCTAAGAAGAGATCGTTTGCCTCCCTCTTTAGCCTTGAAACACTGGACAGTTTCTGAAATCTGTTGGGAGAAGCATCACTGAGGGAACACACTAAATATCTGTCATGAGACAGGAGGTGGTTTGCCTCCCTGAGCTGAGGCATGGATTGCTCTGTATACCATATGTGTCTTTTTCCAAACTGCCTGTATCTGTTCTCCCCTGATTGCTCGAGCCATTATGCTAAAGACATACATCACACTCGGCACAGCAAAAGCAATTAAATGCTTGGTATTCCCTTTGCCTCAGGTTTGGTACCTTGGCGCCAAGGCTTTGACTTGCACCCCACCTCTGCTCATCTATCTTCCAAGAGTGCTCTCAGTAGTTTAAAATTCAATCTGTCTTGAATTATTCATGCTCAGTGCATCAGTGACTACTATATAATTCACCAGTCTAGTCAAACAATGTTGTTTTAGAGCAGGAGGGAAAGGAGGTCAGACTTGCATACAACTCCATGTGCTCTGTACTCTCTGGAGCACAGGGGGAGCACACACCTTAGGACAGTACAACATGAACTGCTGTTTGCATCCGGAGAGTAGGATGATGTATCCTTGCTCCTCTCCCAAAAGAACTCTGTGTTTCGCTGGGCAGTGTCCAAAAAAGGCCAGTCTGGTACAAAAGGTATTGGACTGACAGTCTGTCATAACAAACACCTTTTCAGCAAAAAGGGGAACAAATATACTCACTTGAGAGACAGAGTACATGCAGCAGGGCTGCAAATATCTCCCTTATGGCCCACCCAATTGTCACTATGCCGAATTGCAGAAATTATCTCCAGTGTTCAAAGAACAGCTTCAACTCCCAGCACATTAATCCTCAGTGAAATTAGAGAAACCATTAAAGTTTACTGTGTAATTATCTAATTAAGCAGGCACCTTTAGAGCAAAAGGGCCTTTCAGGTAGATCAAATACAAAAACTCAGTGAATAGAAGCACTCTCTGGCACCCCAGCCTTTTATTTTCCCCTCAAATGAGGATATTATTGTAGGGGATTTGGAAGGACAAGTCCTTCCAAAATGAGGCTTGTAGTAGAACTGTGGGCATAATTTTATCTGCTGCTATAAAAACTTCAGTCTTACAAAACTCAGTACCTACACCTTTAAGATCCAATTATTAGAAAAGAACACCTTGTAATACTGCTTCCAATAAAAGAAGCAGGATGCAAAATTCCTCCTAAAGGGCTCAATCTGGTACAATACTCGAAATAAATAGTAAAGACGTGGCCTGGGAGTGGAAAAGATCCAAATTTCACTAATGAGGTCTGTTGTCTTGTTACCATTTATTAAGGGTAACTACAAGGCTCAATAGGAGAGCAGAAAACCAAGCATCCTGCTAGAAGTATGTAACAACCTTTTCTTCACGTTGTTAAAACTATAGCAGACAGACTACAGGTAATTTGCCTACATCCCTACCATATTCTACAAAATAAATTTATTCTCTGGCTTAAGACTTGAATTATGTAAGACTTTCTAGCAGTTTACCTCAAAACCAGACATAGCTGACATTTGCCTCTCAGAAGAACAAAGTTGTTATTTTTTCAATGCCAGCAGTGTTCACTGGCTTAGAAAACCAAAGGCATTGTTGGGTCATGAGGTCTCAGAAACAAGAATGTGGGGCAGCTTGTGATCTCAGCACAAGCCTGAAGAAACATGGGTCTGGACATACTGATGTGAGCAGTTTGCTGTTAGTAACAAGGACCATAACTTACGTGGTCTTCAGCAAACCTTACTTCTCCTCCTCCCTGCTCCTCTCTCAGGTGTTGCTGAGCATCCCCTCCCCTGTACTCAATCCTTGCATTCAGTGCTTCAGGGCACAGGATTTGCCATCAGATTCCTGATCTCTCCATTGCCATGGTGACTGATGAGACGCTCTTGATGCTTGCTTCCACTTTTGACTCCCTCCTAAGATGTTATCTGCCCTGTCAATGGCCGACCTCTAATCTACAATTCCTGTTTCCTGCCTGTCTGCATTTTGAAAGTTTTCCTACAGAAATTGTGACATCAGGATGATTTCTCTAACAAATTTTTCTCTCTTTGTCCTTATGTTACCCTCTCAGCTGAAGAACTTGACTACTCCCACTTACACTGAATCTGCAGTTTCAGAAGATACAAATTCTCCCACCTAAACTCTCTCCCAGTAATGACACTTTTATCTCTGCCACAAATCTCTCAACTTTCTATCAAAAGAAATATGATCAGATGAATGTAAGGTTCCTTTGTCATTATTCTTTCCTTCTCCTAGAAAAATATGTTTATTAATTTTTTATTATTTTATCTTTTGCTTCTCATTCTATCTCTTCCAAGTTTCCTTGTGCTCACAGACTGTTTCTTATATACATCACTATCTTTTTGTGCGTTGTTCTAATTCTAAGCAGAAATATAAAAACTACAAACCATCTGGGCAATAAAGGATCATCTCCTGACATCTGTAGTCTTTCACCCATGTATTCCAAACCCAAAAGAATGCAACATCTCAAGTTATGACAGAAAACAAGCCTTACGTGACATAATCACCATTCACGTGCACTCCTCTGCCAAGAAGGACAGTATCTGATGTGAAAGCTCCTGAGGGAGTAACAGAGTTGGATAAGACGGGACATTTCTTTATTTACATGGGTTTGAAGGACCTGTTAATTAAATGACAGTTCCATTGTACCCACTCCTGTATGTGATTTGTATCATTTAGAGGCACATCTCTTCCATATCAGGTGAACTTCTCCAGCTTAGCAGTTTTATCACTTTGACACTTATTTCCATATTTCAATTCCATAATCACAGGATATATGTTACCAAGTCTTTAGATAAAACCTCTGGTTAACACAATGCAAAGTGATGTGAATGTGTAGCTAATAGTTCATGCAGGGAAATCATACTATTGCAATCTGAAATAAAGTGCCATTTGAATGAACAGAACAAATAAACTCATGGTTTTCAGCTGGAAAATGAAAATACATACTTGAATAAAGTCCCATGTCTGTCCTTTTAATCTGAGTGTATCATCTTTTTAGAAAGCATGGGTGACACCTTTAAGAGATTTAACTCTGGTGATTTCATTTCTAAATGGACTATAATAAATCAAATAAGGTCAAGAGTGATCCAGCTCCTCAAGCTGGTTATTTCAATATTAATGTCAGCAGGGGTAATTAATTTACACAAAATTTTTTGACCTGACTAAACAGAGCTATGAAAATTATTTTCATACTCTTTCTTGTGTTCTCAGTCTCTAATTTAAGACCAGAGGTGGGGAAGAGAAAACTATTTGTTATGAAGCTGCAATTTGTGATGATGTATTGCATTTTAAAGGTAGTAAGAAAGAGACTTACTCTTCATTGAGGAAAAGCAATATTTAAACTCACTCACTTTGCAGGAAGGTGCTGCAAGGCAAGGGGAGTAAAAGCTTTGTATTCCAAGATCCTTTTCTATGTTTTCTTCAGATGTTGTCTTTATAATATTTTCTCTTCCTGAAGGTATCTTTTGGCACTAAAAAAAAAGTGGTTTTGAAGCAGCATTAGCAGCATATCCTGGGTGTACCAAGTGAAGGCAGAAGGAAGGACTAGAGAAAAGTGAACCAACACTGCTTTAAAGAAAAGCTTATCTTCATAATACTAAAATATTTCATTAATTTATCCAGGTTTCATCATACATTTCACACTGAAAATTACTTTTTTTTCCAGACTAAACCAGACTAGTTTAACATTTTCATTTTCTTCTTATGTAGCTATGCTATATTATGGATGAACTGGATATGATGGATGCCTAATGTTATAATAAATGTGACACGAGAAATGTCAAATTGCTTTTAATTTAATGCAGTGTTCCAAAACACTGAAAACTCATTGATAAGGCTTATACACACATTGAGGCCCACAACCCTGCTTAGATTCCTGAAGAACTTTTTTCCCAGCACAATGTATTTCCAGTCTGCAACAGACACACTTCTTCATTAACCGAACCTCTCCCCTTCTCATTTTTCCTACAGCAATTCCACTTATCCATGTTTTCTTATGTGCTTCACTCCACACCCAAGGCAGTTACACTCTTGGTGTCCTCTTCTGATACCTTTAAAGCAGTGACTTGGCATTTGTTCAGCTAAATGAACAGCAAATTTCAGCCAAAACCTTTGATGACAAGTCTAGACATGTAAGCCAGTTGGATCCAAATAATGGTATCAGATTCCCCAAGAGAACTGACAGCACAAATCTTTACATGGCATATATTTTAAAGGAGCAAGAAAAGGTCATATTATCTTCATTGAGGAACAGTAAAATTTAAACTCACTTACTTGCATTAAGTTTTTGCAGTGCACCAGAAGCAGAGGCTGTATCCTCCATGCAATTATACTAATTTCCTCATCTGATTTATAAATAAAGTATATTAAAATCACAGATAATGGAAGACTTTATATTAGTGGGTTTAAGATTAATTCTTTTAGAAAAGAGAGACCACAAACATTGATAAAAGTCATTATAGAGTTTGAAGAATTTGAGAGTGTTTAGAGTATTAAGGGAAAAAAAGTGATGTGACATTTTATTAATTGGAAAATTGATGAGAGAAATAGTTGTGTGAACAGTCATGGAATTTTTTTATTCATTTTGTCAAGATTTACTGAAAACGAAGCAAAAAAGAAGATTCTTAAATCGAATTTTAAGCCACCATTTAAAAATTCCTGTTCATGGCTATGACTGAATAATACTGAAAGCACAGTCATAATTTCCACCTGGATTGTACTCTTT
Organism: Mohoua ochrocephala; assembly: GCA_013398855.1. Taxonomy (NCBI): domain Eukaryota; kingdom Metazoa; phylum Chordata; class Aves; order Passeriformes; family Acanthizidae; genus Mohoua; species Mohoua ochrocephala. The sequence goes on along the minus strand of VZTA01025799.1, from coordinate 4,180 downwards.
TTCACTTAGTTAAATGGTAGAAGTCTATACCATGTTTACAGAGATACATAAAAAATGCAAGCTGTTCTCTAATATACTGTTCTCCTAGAGATAACCCAGTTCTAAGCATGTAGACACAATCTCTTCCATAAGTTCAGAATGAGAAGGGGAAAGAGAAAATATCTGTCAGTTTAGAAGAGTTCTTCAGTGCAGTACCTCTAGGTATCTCTTTGGAAGAGGGATATAAAAGTCCTTCCTTCCATAAGAGACAGGCTGCTCCCGTATCAGACCGCCTGTTTCAGCAGAGTCAGGGCCTCACTGGTTGAGACAGCTGCCATCAGCTGCACCATTTTACTGCAGTTGTGTTACTAACCTGGCCCCTGAGGGGATCGGGTTATGGGCTACCAGCTAGCCAATGCTTAATATACAAAATCTTTTGGGGCATGAGAAGGTTGGTTAGGGGTATATGAGCTCCATCGTTAAGCCTGTGTATTTTCTCTTCTTTTTAGTGGGACACACACAACTGTTCTGAGCACGAGCACAACTGTTCCGCTAAGGTAATTGCATAGCCAGGCAATACCACTGATCACGGATCAATACCGCTGCTTAAGCACGGGATGGAGGCCAGATTACCTTAAGCTGCAGGCAACCAGCTCTCACACTGCAAACCCTCCTGTCTCTGCTGACTGTCGAATTCCTGCATTTCTGCAAAATATACGTATCCGTCTTACTTTCTGACTCGTGCTTTGCAATTCAGAAACTGACCATTGGCAAAAATCAATGCCAGTGTATTAGAGGCTGAATCTGAAATTACTGAGGAACTGTCACAGAAAAAAAAATTACATTCTTAGGCAACTGCTAGCCATTGAAAAACATCACAGGCACAAGGTTCTTCCTTTCATTTAAGCACTGCAGCTATATTATGGGACATCTTTTGATTCTTAAAATGTCAGCGATGCATTTGGGCCCATATTCACTCTCAGTCAACAGAAATGAAAGATGGGAATTTGCTGCAGCAATATTTTGTTCACTGATCTTAGAAACATTCACAAGCAATGAATGTGGTTTTAGCTGCCAATATACTGTTTTTCCAAAAAAAAAGAGAAAAGTCTTGGAATAGTTAATATAAATTACAAAAAATTTAAATGAGAAAAATCTGTGGGCAGACTTAATATATTTGTTTTCTCACTGGTCTTTGCTCCCAAGAAGTACATTAAAAAGAGAAGAATTTCTCAGTGGGTTGTACAGGAGACTTCAGCCTTTTAAATTAGGCAAAATGCATAATTCAATGCTGGGATATTATAAACACATGTATTTGCACAGCATATATTGTGCAGAATATGTAACTTACACATGCAACCCCCTCTCAGGTTTGTTTATGTGCACTGACCCTTATCGTGGAAGCAACGAAGAAAATATCAACATACTGACCTGAATAGCTGTTTCTGAAACTGAGAATTATGAAGGAGATGAACATCAATCTCCTGATTAGTAGAAATAGCACAAACAGGCAGAATTTCAAAGGCGCATCTCTGGAAACTGTGAATGCCAAGAGAAAGGTGTAAACATTAAGATACCACAAGTTTAATAGAAGAGGCAGGTTACTACACAGTATGACTGAGAACAAAATCCTCATTTACTTGCATGATACTTATTGATGGAGGAGCTTATCTTCTGTCACTTGTTATGAAGATGGCCTGGTGTTCAGATTTGTCAGTAATCCTGTGATGGATTTTACAAGGACAGATTTTCATGCTCACTGAATATAATACAGTTATCAGAGGCAATTTAAGCTCACTAGTACTATTTTTTTCCAGGTTTTTGGATGCGGTGATGGCCACTGCAGTTGGAAGTCCCTTCCCACAACTGCCAGTAACCACTGACGGATCTTCCAAATCACAGCACTTTGTTATCCCGGCATTTACATTACCCTCCTGTCTGTGTCTGAGAAACCAGAGAGCAGTCTAATTTTTGAAAGTAAAGGGGTTTTTTCATGTAATAATCCACATGAAAAAAGAAATGCACACTTGGTTTGTGCCCACAATTATATATATATCTTGTATGACAAAAGTCTAGTAATTCAAATTTTATCTGCTGCTATAAGACTCTGTGTCTCACTCACTCATGTGACCACATGTGGAAAATGGCATAGAGTCATCTTTTTCCTTCCCTTAAGCTCAGTTTCCATTTGAAGTCATCCAAGCAAAGCTTTTAAAAAAATGAAAAATGTTCTTATAACTAATTTTCTCACAATACCATTTACATACACGAACCGTGAGTCCTTGATAAATAGGAATAAATACTGTGTGAAGAGGCAGACACTTATCTTTTACTACGTTTTGAGAAATCTATTATTCTCCAATAAAATTAAATAATGATGAATGCTTCTCTTCTTGAATTCTTCCTACTATCTCTGCCAAATACAATGCAAAATGCTGGGTGATGGTCATCACTCTGGCACTGGCAATATTCTTCCAGTAAGAAGAACAGCAAGTATTTTCAAAACCTATTAGAACTCTGCAGTACATATTTTGCAACAGAACATGGCTACACGTGATAAAACTTTCATGAATAAATCTCAAGACATATCTGTTAAAATACACCATGGATGTGGAAATTCACTACAGGTTTGCAGTGAAATACAACTCAGGTTTGTAAATTGGAGAAGCAGTTTTTTCACTCTGCCCACATTGCTCACCATGGGAATGCTGCCAAAGGGCAAAAGCCAGTGAATACTGAGAAAAAAAAATTACCTGGAGATGGAGGTGTTACTCCTTTTAGTATAAACAGTGAAACAATAAGACTCTTTAATGTAAGCATATATTTTCAAATTAGGGATACAACAGCATGGGTCAGTGAAACCATGCTTCAAGCTGACCACAGAGATGAGAATGGATGGAAGGCAGGAGACAGAGTCAGGGTCATGCATGGATCTCCAAAAGTATGAAGTATTTGCACCGAAGCACTTTAAGTAATCCCTTCTCCCTGATCACATTCAGACTGCTACAACCATCACGTTTGCCTTCAAACTCTTTTCAGTTCAACACTGTGCATATCACACTCACTTTAAGCATGGCTGCAAATTGGTATATTTATTATGATGCTTTGAATTAATGCTTTCATCTCCACATCATGCTAAGCAATCCTTCACAATCAAGAACTAGTAATTAATAGAGACACAAAGAGAACACATCAGTAACACAGCTTTTCTGAGTTCTCTCAGAAAGACAGATGTGCAGCAAACAAATTTCACTTTGAAATAAAGGGATCAGGTATATGTCAAGGGAATTCATACAAGTTTAAAAAAAAGTAAATATCTCAATGAGATATTAATAGAAATTTCTAGACCTAAAATAGGGTGTGAGCAGATGTAGGATGATGTTTCATTTTCTATTGAATTATTTCTATGAAACATTCCTGAAAGGCCATGAACTCTTCCACAATGTTTTCATTCTTTGCTCAGCTCTATATACAATGGCAAAACCAGAGGAAATCTTCTGATGCATTCTATATGACCTGTAAAGGAGAGAAAAAAATATACCTCATGAGATGCAGGGGCTTATTGACTGTATAAATAGTGTTGTGACTGCATTATTTTCTGGATGTAAACCAAGTCTATTACCTCATCCAGTTGAATCCTTTCCCAGCAGAAATCACCATGGAGCCCACCACGCAACACATAAAAAAAAGTATTTCTTACTGAAAATGTGAAAACGTTTCAACAAAAAGAATACCAAAACAAATCCAGACCAAAGCAAACAAACAAAACACCCCTCCTTCCCCTGAAAGACACAATAGTGGTTAGGAAGTTGTAACTAAGGGTATGAACTATTGGGCAGAAAAAAAGTATTCTGGAGATGAGAAGGCTCTAATGAGCAACTTTGTAGCAACTTCCAGTACTTGAAGGGAACCTACAAGAGAGCTGGAGCGTGATGTTTTACAAGAGCATGCAGTGGTAGGATAAAGGATGTGGCTTTAAACTAAAAGAAGGTAGATTTAGATTAGATATCAGGAAGAAATTCTTTACTGTGAGGGTGGTTAGGTACTAGAAAAGACACTGACCAGAGAAGTTGTGGATGCCTCACCCCTGGAAGTGTTCAAGGTCAGGGTGGATGGGGCTTTGAGCAACCTGGTCTAGTGGAAAGAGTCCCTGCCCATGGTGAGTGGCTTGGAACAGAGTGGTCTTTAAGGTCCCATCCAA
>VZTA01025786.1:10047-114744 GCA_013398855.1 Mohoua ochrocephala | reverse complement strand
GCTCCCCAGGGAAGTGGTCAGAGTACTCCTGACAGAGTTCTAGAAGTGTTTGGACAATGCCTTCAGGCACCGGGTGTGACTCTTGTGATGTCCTGCACAGGGCCAGGAGTTGTACTCAATAACCTTCCAACTCAGGATATTCTACAATTCTATGACTCTATAAATTATGCAAAATTTATTCTGAAGACTTTCACAAAGCAGTTCTTAATTTCAGAAAAGGCCTTCAGCGCTTGTTCATTTTGAGGGTCCATAAATTTGGTATAGTTTGTAAAATGCTCTGTCTCACATCTGATAGATTTTTATACCTGAAATTCATGTAGAAATTTCACAGTCTATATGAGGTGGGTATTTCCTAAGGATGCCACTATAACTGATTAGGAAGACTGCTTAGGTCAAAAGCAATTTGTAGAACAAAATATCTAGCTGAATCTTGGCCTGGGGTATCAGCCATATTTCAAATTAGATTGACACTAAATCAGAAATGAAGTGATTGGTGACAAGGGATAGACTGTTTTTAAATATGTATAGTTATTGCAACCAGTTACACAATGATATAAACCAGAATGAACTGCAAACTACATCTTAGTAACAAAATGTAATTTTAAAATATCGATGCATATGTATCTATAGATATGTTAAGCCCAGAACATACACAAACCCAGGACAGACTTTTCTGCAGGGCACTCTTTTCCTTTCTACGATCTGGTGAGGTATCTGTGTGCTGTACCACACACACGAACAGCCTTGAAAGCACCAGGTTTTCCAGCTTTCCAAGAAGAACAGAGAGAGAAGTGCTGGAGAGAGCACAGTGTGCTACAAACTGGGAGAAGCAGTGCTCAAGTGCTCACTTTGTGAGAGAGACCACGTGTGTACCCCCGACACACGACTTCACTAGACACACAAAAACTGCTCTCACTGTTTTATCTTCATCTATTATTCACTCCTCCACTCTACTTCCGGGTTTTCAGGAATTCCAAGATTTTTAGCCCAATGACCAGAGGTGCAGGCGCAGCAGTGGAAGATACGAGTTCCAAAGCACTCACTGACCTGATCGACTGTGACGGCTTTGAGGGAGTGTACTTGGATTATCAAAGACAGATGAAGTTCAAGAAAGGGTCACCAAGAACTCACCTCAGGATATTTCAGTGTCCTTTCCTTCCAAAGCACTTGGTATGGGCCATCACAATGTTACATTATTTGCAAATGATGGACAAGCTTAGTTGGCTCTGTGATACAAATTAATTTGCTATCTGTGTTAAGCCACAAACTATTACACCTAAACCACATTCTCATTTGAAGAAGTCTGGAACTTTTAAAATTTTTTGTTCTGATGCCTATATCCAGTTTCAGGGAATAAGTTATTATTAATTACTACAGCTGCTGGCACTCTTTTTAGCTCTGAGCAGTCTGGTTTATAAAGTGAATTAAAATTTCAAATTAAAAAATAGGGGTTTTTTTCAGTTTTACATAAGTTACCTAACTGTAATTCAAGCAAAATTTACAAAAATTACAAAAAGGCACAGTTAGGACTTCTTCCATGGTTCTTCCACCTCACCATGAGCCAATGAACAGGACAGAAGAATAAAGAGTAGATTGGAGATAAAACTGTTTTCTCCCTTAAAATCCAAGGGAGATTCTACCTTATCTCTGAGAGTATCCTTCCTTCCTTCTATTCAGCACAGGAGTATGAGGTGTTCAAAATTCCTGATGCTATTTCAGCTTCCTTGCAACTAAAAATCTCCCAATTCCATCAGGGTTTTCAGACAGACTCACAGGGGAAGGAGGATGGATATTGGAGGACTATATTTTCCAAAATTATTTTTTTAATACAACATATGTTCTGCACATGGCTGCAAGTATCAGTCCACAAAGTTACATGATGTTAACAGCAGTTTCATCATCCTTGCAAATTCTCTATCTATTTCTGGCCTGACAATGAAGTTTAGAAAGAACTCTAGCTCTTCCTCCATATGTATGTTCTCCTTATTTTATTGTCCAATTCTTTTTCTTAACATGGCCTAGATTGAACCTATAGTGGTACTTTACTTTGAGATGCTCATATTTTCAACTTAGATTTGCATAAAGTTTATGAGGAAGCTGCTGGTAGTTTTCATTCCAACCAGTTTCTGAGGTAAAAAAAAAAACCAACAAAAAAAAACCAAACCAAAATTCAAAAAAGTAGAACACCAACTAAGTTGGTTTCCTAAGTGGATTTCCAACCTAGCTTTGAACTTTGACTTGTTTTCTCAAGCAACACAGTTGTGCTCCTTGAAAGCACAAGACTTCTATTCTACACCAGTATAAGACTTAAGAGCCACAGCTCCAGGCTAGAGTAAAAATACTTTTGTCCTTTCTCAGGGATCTGACTCTGCACTGTCCAGCTGTTACTGTGCAATTTAACTCATTCCCCAGATTCAGCTATGAACTGAATTTTCAGCAGCTCCATCGGCAGATCATTTATTTATGAATAGGTTCAACCTATTTTAAAACCTACCAGCTCAACTGTCTCCCATAACAACAAAAAGAGATTTTCATTTCAGCGCCTGGTCAAGTAACTTAAAGTGGTTTGAACTTGAGCTGATTCTAGCTCTAAAATAAAATGGTCTTGAAACATTCGTAAAATTCTGTTTAGTAGTTTTGTCTAACCACAAAACCCCTATTCACAGGTAATTATGTTCCTTTGAATTCATTGCAAAAACCCGCAGTTCTGGCTACACACTGAATGGTGAGCACTGGGGTAGATTTAAAGATACAGCATGAAAGTAGTCAAATGTTTTGGCCATCTTTAAAACAGAGGAAAGGAGAAACCAGGCTTTCATAGGTCAACCAGTTTACATAGTTCCTGAAAAAAAACCAGGGAGGAAAACATGCAAAACTATTTCTAAGCATCTAGAAGGTAACAAAAAGAACCGACATGGATATGGCACTAACCAACAGACACACCAATCAAAATAAAACCCATCAAAGAATAACTGGGTTTGTAGATGAGAGAATTCATAGCTATCCTGATGGTTTGTAGGGCTTCCTACAGTACCTCACATGTTGTTCTCATAAAAATCATAAGGAAACATGATGTAAATAAAACTACTAAAACACAACTTGCTGGAAAATGTTAACTTGGAATACTACAATAGCTCACTGAAAAATATAAGAATTATATATTGGGTTTTTTTCTTCATGGTCTACCTTCCCATCCAGCCTTCACATTTTTAACTCCCTGGTCCCAAAGTTGTCATGAAAGTGTTCACTCAGGTCTTTATTCTGGCAGAATAGCAAACAGCAAATAAAAGTGTACTGCTGAAAAACAAATTGTAGTACAGACATTCAGCAGTCAAACTCAGACATTAATCAGTCTTGGCTTCTGTTACACATGAAGAACATTCTGCATGTTACACCATGCATTCTTGCATGTGCTGGGGAGGGAAGATGTGTGTCAGAGGCCAAGAAGCAGTTATCACAGCTGCATCCAATTCCTGGGGCATATAATGCCATTTAGTCACAGTACTTAACAGGGGAGCTCATAGGCAGTGATGGAAGACTGGAGTAACAGTACTGCTGAATAAGTGGCATTGTTCCTTTTTCTACTTACTTTTCTTTCCTTTCCTTTTCTCCCACCTTATCATCTCCACAGCATTCCTCTTTAATTTTAGAAGAATATCCCTACACAATCCCCTCACACGATCTTTGGATGGGCCACCATTAATCTGACACAAGAAGCAGTGATTCTGCTATGTCTGTGAGAATCAGAAATGGGATGGCACCTTCCTTTCTGGCCATTTAAATCACATTAACTAATCAACTCCACCTCAAGTTGCACTCTCTCAACCTTCAAGTGCTTAACAGTGCCACTGGTTCTGCCATGTATCACAGAGTACATGAAACCTTATCAAGTTATTTCTAAATCCATAGCAGACAGCAAATGAATTCTTTCCTTGCTTTAGCTCCGACCCTGGCCTCCCCAGGCACATTGTGCCACATCACTGCCCACTGAAGTCTGAAGCATATGCTCAGAGGCAAGAATGGTCCTCAATTGTCATCATTCCTCACTGTCTGCTCAACAGGGAGCTTACCAGCCTTTTCTTTGATGGGACACCTACAAGATCCACCTGTGCTCCTCTCCTTTAGAGCTCGGAACACGGCACAAGGTGTCCCTTGCACAAGCAATGCTATTCCATTTGCTGTCCAGCTGCCTGAAGTTAAAAAATGCTGAAGCAGAGGACAGCTGATATTGCCTGATACAGGACTGGTTATTTTTCAGTCAGGCTGGGACAATTTGGTGACATTTGGATAATTACGTATTTTTAATAGGTAAGAGCACATGAGCTTCCACAGAAGATTCAGCTGTTTGTGTGCAGAGATTCAGAACTACAAAACCTATATCCATCCATCAAAGGAGGAATTAAACATCACACTCTATCTACTGGCACTCAAGAATGCCTGTTTCTAGTGCCTTGCAGAAATCTAATCAAAGAGAAAGATGGTGGATCTGCAGCCACTCAGTTATGAAAGGGTGTTATGAAACTTCTTGGAGATGTCCTAGAGGGAAGTAAAAGTAAAGCAGTCTAAGAAAAATAAGTAGCCATTATAGACTAAAGGCCACAAAATTTCTGCTCCCACAGAGATGATCAAATACAGCTCGTCTGACAGACAACACTGAGGTGGATATTGCATTATGCTGTCCTTATGGAGAAAATCTCTTCGTGCATTAGGTACTGCTCCTACAATTGGTAAATAAGGGAACGGATCTAAGGGATGGTTTGATTAAATGGAGGGGGATACAAGCTCTGATCACTGATATTTTTTTCTCCTAATAATGATGAGTGTACTAACAGTGTGTTAGTTTTCTAACTCTTCAGGGTGACTGAGCAGCTGCAGCAGCTGCCTCTGGCCAGCTCTGTACACTCAGCATGATGCCACATGGTATGGAATATCCCTTTGGCCAGATTGGGGCGACTGTCCCAGCTGTGCGGCCTCCCAGCTTCTTGTGCCCCTCCAGCCTTCTTGCTGGCAGGGCATGAGAAGCTGATAAGTCCTTGACTTGGTATAAACACTACTTAACAACAACTAGAAATATCATGTAGTGATATCAACATGATTCTCATATTAAATCCACAACACAGCACCATACCAGCTACTAGAAAGAAAATTAACTCTATTCCAGCCAAAACCAGGACAGTTATGAAGTTTGTAAATTGGTTATTCACCTCAGTATAGTAAGCATAGTGCTTAATACAACTAATACAGGGAGAAAAAATTAATGAGACACTTCAAAGGAATTAAAGGAAATGTTCAATACTTGACTGACAAAATTTACTAGCTTGGAGCAACGTAATTATCTGATGATATAAAGAAAGAGAGAAGGAAAGAGAAAATGAATATATAGTCGTCTCATCTTTTTTTTCAGATATCACTAAAAATGTTTTTTTAAAAAAATCTAATAATTATACCAATAATTGAAACCGAATTTCTTACAGTATTGAAAATATATACAGAAAGATTAGAATCCACATTGCAGCTGATAACAGTGTAAACATGAAGCTGCAGTCACATTACTGCTCTCAAAACAGCTGCCATCTCCGATTCTCAGTTAGAGATGAATCTAATTGTACCTTGTTATGATCCTTATTTTCAAAATGGCTATTTCCTCATGTAATTTTCAAGTGACAGAAGTCAAGTTGATCCTGAGATAATAATCTCCCTTAATGTTTCAGAAATTGTGATGGACCAAATCACAAGGACAGAGAAAAAAATCTTGCAAGTCCCCACATGAGTAATAGCTGCCTTGAAAAAACAAAGACCAGAGAAATTAAAATTATCAAAACCACAAGGTTTTACACATTCTTAATTTTAGAGAAAAAGAGTAACTTTCACACTTAGAATTATTCTGATCCTCTGCAATGCAGCTAAATATGAGTTCCCTACCAGACACCTCTAAATTACGTTCTCTTACATTGCTTATTATTAGTTTAACTAGAATCTGTAATTTGAGTTTTGCAATTATCAGCACTATCACTTTTACAAGTAAACACAGTAAGGAAATTGAGACATTCAGATACATAAAAACGATAATAGCAGCAATAACAATACACAAAGTAGCATTCATCATTATCGCACGTCAGAGTGAGAATTTTCTACGCACTGGACATAAGGAGCATCCAGACTCATCTCTGAAACAGTGTATTTAGCAGAAGGTGGGTAAAATGGGGGCAAACATAAGAAAAAAATATTTGGGCAGCATTTAAGTTCTCGGCAACATCTTGGCTCATTTTCCATGCACATGACTCAGCATTACTGTAATTGCTTATTAAAATTAAAAAAAAAGTCATGCCCAGGTTTGTTTTAACTTTTGTCTAAACTGGAGAGAGTATTTATGGTAAGCATAATCTAATTGATGGTCATGAAATGATGAGGCCATTTAGACAGATGTCTGATTCTCCATGGACATTTTTTCTCCAGGAGAAATAAGAAAGGCCTGCAGCCTTAGCTGTCTTTTCTGAATTTATGGTGGCAGAACTGTCCACCTGGATTAGTGTCATCTGCCCTTTTAGCAAAATATCGGTGCCTGTGAGGCTTTCAGTGATAAATTATCTATGTGAAGGGATGATTCCATGTTGACCTACTGATTGTTTTTTCTATTAAGATAAGCTCAAATGAGGATTTTCTCCAAAATGGCAATTATATTCAAGATCATCATCAAAACGATCCACTAAAAATATGGAAGTACTAAATATTACTATGCTCCATACTCTACAGACTGTCTCTAAAAGTGGCAATATCTTCCAAAAAAAGCTAATCTGAAAGGAACTGACATGGCAAGTACGTTATTATGGCAGCTGTGATACTTGGGCAGAATCACCAAAGCCATCTTGAGCCAGAGATGGTGAAGTGGAACTCACTAAAGTGGAGCAGCTTGCAATTAGCAGTGGATTTGTCCATTGCGGAAGTATTTAAAAACTGAAATAACATGCAAATACATGCAGTCTTTGAAAAAAAATAACAAACAAGAATAACAGTTGTCAAATAACTTGCTCACTGATTCAGCATCTGTTTTTAAACAGTACTGACAAAATTATTTTCCCATAAAGAGATGCTACCAACAGATCCACTGCAGAGGATACTGTTACGAACATCCTGTGGAAGCACCAAGCTCGTGAGTTCAGACTGGTGATCCCATGCACACTCAGACGCCTGCACAGACCAGCTGCGTGGCAGTGCATGTGCTATTCCTTACCCAATGCAAACGCAATAAAATGAATTCATTAATGTGGATAATATTCCATTCAGGGATGAAAGGGTCAGAGTGCATAACGTGGGTGGTTGTGTGCTACCTCCTTTTCCTAGCAGGGAAATGTAAGTTACTCTAAGCAAGGAATGACAAATTAAATGCCTGTCCATTTCTGGTAATGCAGGAAAGACCATCAGCTGCTGTCTATAAGTAATGTGAATACAAAACATAGGAGATTAGCACAAGCTCTTCCTGCTCTGTTTGACTAGTTGCTCTCCATTTCTACTAAGAGATAAAAGAACAAAGGATCTCATAACACAGGATTTTTGAAGGACTACAGGGAAAAAAAAGAAAAAAGAGAAACAAAATCTATTAATTACAGATTTTCATCAGCCCTGGATTAGAGGCCCCATCTTCTTTGAAGGTTCTAATTCACTGAAAGCAATAAGTACTAGTGCTACAAATAAGAAGAAAGAATGTAAAACTGGGTTAAATTGACAATTACCATTTTCCAAGTAATACTTCTAACTACAGAACAGTTAATGTTCTTTTAATAATTTATCTCTTTGCATATTGTCTTCCTATAAGACTGAACAGAAGTGGGTAAATTAACTTAAGCTCTCTGTACCTCCCGTGAAAATAGCATGCTTAAGAACTTGGGAATGAAGGAATACAAACCCAAAACATAAATCAATGTTTTGATTTTTAAACTTCCTACCTTCCAAAAATTACATTTCTGAACCTTTTTTTTATTTATCAAATATATAAAAAGCATTCAAAACTAAGACAAATAATGCAACACTGTGGGTTGGTTACACCAAGGAGACTACTTCAACAGCAGGTATTTATATCTGAAAACGTACAATTTCCCATTATGAGATAACCTACAATAAATGAACAGTCATTGCTCAAGCTGAACTACACTAAACAGTAAACTGAAGAAGCCAGACATAATCTCATTTTATGTCTCCAGCAGCTGACACATCCTATAGAATTCATGGTATATGCTAAGAGTAAGCGGAGAGACTTTGTTCAGCTTTCCGACATATAAGCAAAGGGATACAAGTTCCAATACATTGTTTTGACTTCATGTTGGTGTACCAGGATACATAAATTGAAAGAAATAGGTTTTTATTTAAATTGATTTACATTGCTGGCTGACTTTCATTCTTACACTGAAAGGAAATATAAATGTTATTTATGCCCATAAAAATGATACAATAATGAGTTGAATTACTACAGGCATCAATCTTGTATACTTTCCTGTTTTGAGATTCAGATTACAAAAATAACAAATTCAATTTTTTTGAAATAAATCAAACCATGCCTTCTGATATGATTGCTATGATTATTGCCTATAAATAGCTATTTATATCAAGCAAAATACAGTCAACAGCCATGTACCTTCTATATAAAAAGAGGCTGTTTTTCACCTTGGAATTTAAGATGAGAATATTGGAAGTTAGGAAGTGTTAAGGGGAGAGAAGGAAGGGAAAGGAAGGGGAAGGAAGGGAAAGGAAGGGAAAGGAAGGGAAAGGAAGGGAAAGGAAGGGAAAGGAAGGGAAAGGAAGGGAAAGGAAGGGAAAGGAAGAGAGGGAGGGAGGGAAAAGAGAAGACAGGGAACAACTAAAAATGAAAGATAAAATCCAGTTTTATTAATGGCCTTTAACATGCAGGCTGAAGGAAGTAAAGTTTATGTGCAGTGCATAAGGAGAGTCTCAAGAAGTGCCCTGTAAATTTGATATTTGACAAATAAATCAGAGATTATCACTATTCTATTATTAATACTTTGCATAATTATCCACAATAAGCTTGAGATTGTTAGAGTCACAAAAGTCTTAAAATGAAAAAAAAAAAAAATATGTGTAATCAATCAGCTGCTACTCTTGGTACTCATTCACCCCAAACTTGATAGAAAGCAGACAAGACCTTCAGTATAAGCACTGTATTACCCTTCCTCACAAGCCGAACAGTCATTTATATGAGAAAATGCATTCAGTGGCCTAGCTAGTAAAATTTCCCTTACTGGGCTGAAAATACCCTTCAACTGAATGTGCCACAGTTCTGCAGAAAATGTACACTTTCATGTACATGCTTTATGTATTAAAGGCATCTGAAAATGGATCTTACCACTGCAGCTGGAACTTGAGGCATTTTTGCAGCTGGGGTTCCTGGGCGTGGGTAGAATTGATTAATAAACAAGCTCGGAAACCTGTACAGTTCTACAAGTTTCATTGTTTCTTGAAAATCTTCATCCGTCTCTCCTGGAAAACCACAAATGATGTCTGTAGCAATTGTTATTCCAGGCACTCTGTAAAGAAAGTCGAAAGAAACACTTAACTAAGGACATGTAAAAGTCTTGCTCCCTTAAAAGCTAGTGTACATAGACTTACAGCCTTCAACTTTATCTACAGAAATTGAGACCTAAATGGATCTTTGGGGAAAAAGAGATTTTAACACCATTGCTTGGTAATGAGAAATGCATTTGGTGCTCAGCTGAGAGCACAAGGAATAGAAGATATCGCAGCAAATAATGGATTAGGATTGTGACAGAAGAGTGAAAACATCTGGATCAAAAACTCTTCCTTCAATCAAAATTAGAGGTAATCAGCAGACCTTGTTATTTCTTGAATTCTGATTGCTTAATCTATAAAATGTAAACCTTTGGAGACTCAGTCACCAGAAAATGTCAACTATTTAATGTTTTATAATGCTGCTATCAAAGTAGAACAGGGTATCTGAAAGAGGGGACTGGCATGTCATACCACCTAGCAAATTTGAACAAAATTGGCTCAGGAGCCAAAAATACATCTTTAGTCACAGGATAATTTTTAACTCAGTACTCTAAAACATCAGCCTATGCCTTGCTTTAAAAGGAAAACAAAATACTTAAGTTCACAAATGCAAAGGCACTGAGTTGTTATTTAAGCAAGATCAACATTTCCTATCTGTTCCCCCTTGGACTGAATATGCAGAAGCCTTACACACATCAGGTTAAGAGAGCACAGCTGACAGAGACAGCCCGTAGACACGGAAGGATGCACAGAAGAGGGTGAAGTTAGGGGGCTTCAGTTGAAACTGTGCCACCGTCACAATCTTGGATGTGGTGGGAACATGCCATGAACACTTTCCCAGTAGATACTGGAGCAGCCGTCAAGGCTTGCACCCAGACTGAGCTTCAGATGGTGGATGCGGACCTGCAGGCTGCAGGGACTCCCTGGGGGCTCTCTCTGATGCCAGGGGAGATGGCCCTCTGTCCCGCTGGAGCTGGGCTGTTTTGGAGGAGCTGTGCCTCCAAGTGGAGGAGGCTGGGCAGCATCAGAGAAGAAGAAAAGGAGATGGCAGTGCCAGGTTAATGGTTGGACTTGATGACCTTACAGGTCTTTTCCAACCTTAACGATTCTGTGATTCTCCGCAACTCAACGCTCCGAAGAGCCTCAGCCCTTTAATCTTCAACAGAGAAGCATGAAGTGTCAACCCCCACTAGCAAGGGAAGCACGAGCCCTGAAGAAGGGGAAGGATGGAAGCTGGTGACTTCCGAGAGGAAAGATCTTGACCAAATTAAGGTCTTACAACTGCAAAATATGTTCATTGCCCTCTAAGTTGAAGTGGAGGCAGATGTGCTGATAAGTGAAGTGTCTGGTCACTCTAACCCATGCAGGTCTACCGAGAAGAAGCGCCATGTCACCGCAATGGGTGACTCCCTGCTCTGGCAGACAAAGGCTGTTAACCCAACCAGCCATCTAGAGAGGTTTGCTGTCTGCCAGGGATCCAGGATGCCATGGGGCTCATCTGGCCCTTTGACTACAATTCAGCACTGTCATTCCATGTGAGAACAAGTGATGCTGCCAATGGAAACCTGGACAGTATTAAAAGTGACTACAGAGCTCTGGCAATAGTCAAGGGCACGAGGGCTCAAGTGGTGTGCTCCTCATCAGGAACTGAGGACAACTAAGCACTGGCACATCTTGCCCTGGGAGCTCATGGAGTCTCCCTCCTTGCATGTATACACAAGCTATCTGGTAATGGTCCTGTGCCACTGGCTCTAGGTAGCACTGCTTGAGCAAGGGGGTTGGAAAAATGACCTCCACAGGTTCCTGCCAACCTCAACCCTTCTATGTTTCTGTGACGTGGCCCTAAAAAAGCCCTCAAGGCAAGAGATTACTGCATTGTATTTACAGAGTACTCTCTGTGACCCAGGAGACACCAACTCGGTTTTCCAAATCTGACACTCGTCAGATGGATGACTGCTGTGTTGGGAGAAACTGTGGAGCCACAGCCCTGTTCCATATTCAGCCTGCTCGCATAGAGTAGGAGCAATGATAAACATCCTCTGGAGAGAGGCAGAAGCATACAGTGCTCAGTGCTCCCTCCTGACACAGATGAGAATGTTTCCACAATGTAGAGTTGACCCAACACTGCAAGTAAAAATGATAAACGGGAGAAAATGTGATTTATGGAGAAAAGTAAGAACTCTATAAAAATATTGGTGGTATCTAATTTGGAACTGGCCCTGTTTCAAGTAGGGGGAATAGATGAGATGTCTTCCAGAGGTTCCTTCCAACCTAAATAATTCTATAGCTCTTACGTAGGCTACAGGCAATGGAACAGCTGAGAGAGATCGTTTCAGGGGTGAATGGCATAAAGACAACTTTCACAAGCAACGTTCACAATTGAGCCTAAGAAGGGATCTCCAAGACTGTCTCTAACATAAAGAAATGGATGGAAGGCTTCTCTTCCCCTCATCAGGATAAGACAATGCGGAACTGTGAATGTCAATGCATGTAATCCAAATTACATTTATAAAGCATTCCAATAGCCAAAGAAAACTATAATTTCTTATTAGACAGTATATCACCACAGAAAAAAAATAATGCTGTGGTTATAGTGAGTGAAGAAACTTCAGTCTGAATAACTGAAAGAAAAAATTCCTGAAAGAAAAACTTCCTGAAACAATGAGTTCTACTGGACAAGGAAAAGTCTGTTGGCAAAAGACCCAAGAAAAGGGAAGCAGAGAATACTGTTCTTATTAATTTGATTAGGTGCAATATCAGAGCATACCCACAACAGCCTTCAGACAAACTGTATATGATAGTAAATATATTTTGTGAGTGTTTTGGGTTTTTTTTTGTTCAAGTATTGGCAATGAGCTTATGTTAAAGTGAAGTCCTGTCCTCCTTTTAACACGTGTCTGGACATACAGGTAGCAGCACGGGAATTTATCAGATATTATTAGAATCTTCTTACACCTTTTCCTTATGAAAAATCCCCCCCAAAGAAACCAAATTCTATCAATTCCTTTTTGAGTTCATTAATTCAGACTCCATCATCTGAGATGAATTTAAAAGATGGCATTTGAATGACAAATCAGAACCAGTATAAAATGGAACATTTTCAAGGACTTGATCCAATAACCCTGAGTGGGAAACACAAGCTGGATATTGTGCAGAACAGCAGAAATCCTGAGAGCTGATGGCTCAGCACCCTCAGTTACCACTGCTTTCTTAAGACTGACAAACATCAAGATATGAACTTCTGCTTGATATCAAGTAACAATAAAATTCCTTATCTTTAAGGACTGAGTGAAGAGCAGCACTGTATCCTGCAACATGATTTTGCTCATACCACAAATATCTTGCGCAGCAGCAGTAAGCTCATGGAAGAGAAAGTACATTACTTTATAAACCAATGCCACCTAACATCAGCTGCCATTTCTCAGAACATGAGCAGAACATTCATTACATTTGACAAAACCATGATAATGAAGTTATTTTATCCATTTTAATGACACTATTGGCAACAGTCAAAGCATTTATTACCAATGGTAGTAGTAATACCATCCTTTATAAAGGCCTGGTTGTTTCTATAGCAACATGAATTATAAGGTCCAATCAAGCTAGATACAATAAAATATGCTCTTTTTCTCCATAACACCAGTTGTCATTCAGTTAAAAGGAAATTACATATTTTAAAAATTCATAAACTCTACAAATGTCTGAACTCCATTTGCTGATAAGGTGTTAATTATCTTAGTAATTAGATTTCTTCCTGGATGGAATTATTACATACAAAGAAAAGCCTGGGTACAAAAAGAGAATAAGGACCAGGGTGTATTCAGCAACAGCAATTAATTACAGTTCAATCCAGTGTAACTGCCTAAAATATGACATTGCATAGTGCATTTTTATATCAATGCTGATTATATTGTTTAACAAGAAGTTTAAAAAGGGGAGAAAAGCATGAGATTTCACTCAAAATAAAATCCAAAATGACAAAAATCAAGCTCTTAAGACTTTTTCAAAGCAGCGATGAACAAAAATATGTACACTTCGTTGCACATGCGAAACATAATTTCCTAATGAAAAAAAGAGGGGGCAAAAAGATATAATTACGGAAAAATATAAAACACATACACACTGGAAAATTAAAGTGACCTTTTCTCTGACAGCCTGAAAGAAAGCAGCACAAAATTCTTTATTACACAGATTCAGATGATGTTTAAGAATTGCCCCAGCTATGAAATATGATCCAAAATCACACAAAACCAAGTTCTTGTCCATCAGCCAGGATTATTTTTTTTTACGTTCTTATCTATTCTGAAGCAAACAAAGAAAAAACTGCTGAACATCCCCTGTAACATTTGTTACATTTACAGTTAGTCTCAAAATTCAGTTTCCACAAATGTTTTCTAGGGTGTAGGAGAGAAGCGCTACAACACATGTTGACTCTCGGTTGGGATGTTTTACAATAAAACTGTGGAATTTCAGAAAAAGATGAACTGGAGGAATAAACAGTATCATATATACGATCATACAGCCCTAATACTTAGGGTTCCTGAACATTCTCTTCTCTATGTCCCTCTCCATACATAAATCCCTTCCATCTACTCAGGCAGAGTCAAGTTTTGCTGTACTGAACTAGACCAGCAACGCAAACACCATCATCCAGGGCAATTCTGACCACCTAAAAAGAAGCAACTACTTCACCATGCAGTGAAGACACATCTGTTTTAGTGGGATGCTGTAAGGACTAACACAGCCATGAACAAGTGGTGAGAGCACAGGTATCCAAACCTCACCGAAAGGAAGAACAAGATGTGTTCGAATGAGTACAGAAGAAAAGCAACATCTTGCCCTCTGCCTAAAGAGGAACCAAGTCAGCCCCTGGGGTCAGACAAAAAAGTCAGACCCAAGGAAGTGACTGATGCCTGGAAGTCAAGTCACAGGCAAGTGACTTAGAAAAGAGATAAAAGTGTGAAGCTGCCAAAATAAAACAGTAAAACACCTCCCCCCTCACCTTCCCCATTTTCACGGAGCAACATTCCTAAGAAAAGCAACAGCAAAATTGTGAAAATTTCTAGGATTCACTTGTTACATGGACCATTTAATGTGGTTTTAGCTACACAAAACATTTCCTTTAGCAATAACCATTACAAACCAAATCCATGCTCAGGGAAGAAATTATGTAAAGGAGCTAAAATTATTACCTTCAGCTACTCTCATGACCACTTGAAATTCTTTGGCATGATGACATATTCTTCCCATTTCCATTTCGGCAATTAACATTTAAATCCAGAAATTACTTAAAGCCACCATCTTGCTCTTAAGCAAGATCAGCCACCTCCACCCCTTACAGTATAACAAAATACTGGATTAGAATAAATAGCAATATGAATAAAAGGAAAACACTATATGGTCTTACAGAAGGGTATGAGAACTGCTAGGGTAATCTATGGTAATTAAAGTCAAAACAAAAAATGTGATGACATAGCAACTTATTGATTCATAAATTAGAAATTTGCATTGAAAAAATGTTAGGGGGAAAAAAGTGTACTTTTTATGAAGGTAAAACCAGTCTACTCTGAAATGTTATTTCAGAATCATACATTATTTTATATTTTAGAATGCTTCTGCAGGATGTGCCCATTCAGAGAACATGCAAATGAAATGGGGGTAATTGATGAAATAATTGGAAGGTATCTGAGTTGGTCTTCCAAATATATTTACAGAGCCTAGCAGGCATCTCACCACGCCATTTTGTGTGGGAGATGAAGGACGTGTTTGCATCTTCCCCGTGACCACACACAGTCTTCCAGAAGCCCTTTTCCCCCCTCTTTCTCTTTTCTCCATGAGGCCTAGTCTTGTGGGATTTCTGATTTCAACTTGAATTGCTCACTGAGGAGCCACACGAGCTGGAGCTAGCACAAGAGAAACAGACAGCTCAGCTGGAAGCACTGCCTAGGAACAACAGGAAACTTCACCCCGCTTCTCTCTTGACTATATGGAGATTAACCTGAGGATTAAGCCATGGAAAAATCCTCGCACTTTGAGAAAGGAATTCAGCCTGTTTCTGTTCTGAAATCCTTCCGCACTTCTCTCTCTCCCCATGGACTATGAATGCAGCACAGGACAATATACTCCTATGTTAAGTGTCTGGAGTTGGGGGACTAAACCTGAACATAATTTCTGAAGCAGGGGGTTCTCCATCCTTTTCTAGTTATGATTTACCCTAAATTACACAATGGATGAACAGGCATCTAATAAATGGCTATCCGCTGAAAGTGTTTTTCTTAGCAATCTTTTCCATATGTGTTTAAAAGTAGTCCAGGATGTGCGAGTTCAGAACCTCTGTGTCAGAAAAACAAGTTCTTTTGAACCCTCATACCAATTGCTGAACATGGAGTGAAACTGGAAAGTGCCTTGGTTAAATGACAACAGGCATGTCATAAACACTTCTGTGTAAAGTCTCTTAAGTGATAACATACTGACCCTCATGGCTGGATATAAACTGTCCTTCGGTAAGACACCTCATTAAAATGCAGCTATATATATCAAGAACATTACTATTTAAGAAAATGTATATACAAATTATATAGGATATAAGAAATTATGATATTTCAAATATTTTAAAATGTCCTCTATTACCGTGTAACATAACTCCAGGTTATCTCACAAATCAGTTCTCCTTCACCTCAGTTTGCCTGAATTAAAGCAAAAAAGGCAACTATGTCGATACTGCATGTAAAAGTCTTTAAGGGCTTCATTTATAAGTCAACTCACTTACTTTTACTCAACTATTGAGACAATGAATACTAGCAGATGTTTAAGCAAGTAATATTTTGTTTATGTGTGTAAAATGCATAGTTTTAATACTTTTTTTTAAAACCTATTTTCACAGCTTAGATCATATCTCTCTGAAATTGATACCCAAGACAACAAACCAGAAAAAGAAATTGTAATGCCATATTGTTTATATGCTTGCTTTGATTAAAAAATAATAAAACAGACAAATGAAAGCCAGGCATGACCACAGAGAAACCCCCAGAGAATTTTTTCAGAGTATTCCTGCAAATTTCCCTAAAGGAAGGTATATACACCTGGGAGAATAAGTGGCAAGGCCATTAAATCCTACCAGTTAATTTGGAGGTGGTTCATAGCGAAACACCTCAAATTTCAAAGGTAGCAGAAACTGCATATTAAGTCTGGGCTGACAGCTACAGAGTCAGGGGATGTATCCTGCCTTTTGCATTCCATGCCTCACAGAGCACTTGAGGCTGCTCCTGGTGGTGATTCCCACAGGGAACACGCTACACCTGAGCTTTGCGATCTGCAGCAGTGTCCAACGGATTTGCAAGGGCAGCTTAATATGCTGGGTTTGAATTTGGAGTAGTTAGTGGTTTTGATGGAAGCCACCTTAAAAAGGCTGTAGAATAGTATTTGTGATCAAGAAGCACCATCTAACAGCTCTCAGAGTTTGACCGAGAGTGAGAACAGGTATTTTGTAATGACTATTCTTTTCCAAACCGACCTCTTGCCCCCAGAAGACCTTTTTCAGGAACTGGGCTGAATGACACCTGCAGGGACACCTGGAGGCAGTGAGAAGACCTGATTTCCAGAAATCAGCTTGAGAAGGTGTAGGTGTGGAGGACTCTGTGCCAGTAGGGACTGGGCTGCCCTTGTTACCAGGGAATAGTGACCTAGATAAAAAGTATATCTTATAATTAGTGTGGCTCACTGCCTGAGGATGAAAGAGTACACATGGTTTTACTCTCTTCAAACAATTGTAGTGAAGGTTGCCAGAGTTCCTACTAGATGCAGCCCAAATGGTTTAGGAGAAACATTACAATACTTCCCATTATCAATTTTCCTAAAAAAAACCCCTGAAACAAAACAAAAAAAACAACCTAAAAACCACATTAAACAGTTAAGGCTTGGACTAACTTTATTCAACTATAAGGTGTTCTACTCTCCCCATAAACAAGAAACATTTTATAGAACTTCATTATGGATTTATAACTTCAGATCATTATTGTTTTATGATTAAAAAATGAGCGACTTAAGACAAAAAGCTCAACATCCTTAAACTTCATTTCCATTCAATCTCTAATAAATACCATCTGCTGTGTACTTTAGGGATATAATACCCGTCAAAAACTCAGCCGTATTATGAGAACCGGCACCAAGTTGATCTGAAATGCATATTTGAACAGATGTGTTTAAATTACATCTCTCCGTCTATCCACACACATAAATTCAGAATAAGCGTGTGTTGATTTAAAATGCATAAAAAAGGGATTTGGAGATGCATCAAAAGTGAACAGCATCTCAATGGATCAAGGCTCGCATTACTAAAGGTCATCCCTAAAAATAAAGTTTGAATTTATTAAGGGTTGCACCAGGGAACTGTTCTTGGGAACTGACTTAATGTTAGCTGCACTAAAGCAGCCATTGAAATTACACTAATTTTCTATGACCCTTCACTGTTTAACATTAGAGCTGTCAGGCATGGTCAGAAATAATAGGATCTCAGCCATGAGCAGCTGAGAATATGATATACTTTTTCTCAGTCTGACACAATGCTTATCACCAATACAAAACGTCTTGGGCTCTGAGGACCCATCCATGTCTGTTTCAGTGACAGTCATTCAGCTCTTCACTCTGACACAGAAATCAGGCATATAAAACAAAATGATTAGCATGCCTTTTTGGCATGATGAAACCAAATGAAAAAATTGCAAGCAGGGCTCCATGAACAAATGCTAATTAAAAAAAAAAAAAAGCAAAATAAATTTTTCTGAACGTGTCTTTTTGCCCCTCTAAGCTACAGTCCTGCAATGTTTCAGGGATCCTGAAGATATGACAGACTGGTCCAAAGGTCCATCTAGGCCAGCAATCTACTTCTAGCAATAGGCATCAGAAGTAGCCCAGAGAAGCATTTTAGATGTTGAGCCCCTCCAGAATCCCTTCATCTTTCCAACTGGATTTTGCCAGAAAGGTGTTTTTGTAACTGGTAGCTTCTGATGGATTTCTTCTCCATTAACTTGTCAACAATTCTCCCCTTGAATCTAAACCCTTCCATTTCAAAACCACTTGAAAGAAAAAAAATATCTCTGGTGAGCCTTCCACTTGCTAATTCCATTTGACGCTCCCTAATTGTTATGCCGGGAGAGACCAGTAACAACTCTGTTCACCTTCTCAGCGCTCTTCACGATTTTACTGACCTCTGTTCTAGTCCGTCTCAATTAGCACTTTTCCAGACTGAAGAGTCCTTAATTCCCTTTGTGTGAAGATCTGCCATACCTCTGATAATCTCTGTCAGTCTTTACAGTAACATTGCCCATTGTAACCTATCCTTTTTGAGCGGGGCGTTGACAGCATTTAACAGAACAGACACAACAAGATAAAAATCTCTTAAAATAGTTCTAGAATTTAGATAAATGATCTGCTTTTAATATTTTTCTTTCAGGTTTGGGTTAATTTGTTTTCTAGTATGCAGGTAGCAAAAAGTAATGGAACTTACACAAGGTAAGGGGCAAGAGAGAAATAAGTTTTAGAAAATAAATAAGCTAGAAGTGAAAGCAAAAAGAAGGCCAAGCACATTTCAAAGACAGGCCAAAGCCAGCAATGTGGTGGTAAAGGGGAACAGCAGAAGTTGTCAAAGGAATAGTAGTAGTATGACAAGTTGCAAGACTTTAACAGAGAATGTAAGATCTCTGTCTGAAGCACAATCGAGTATTGATCAAGATTAAAAAATTATGAACTAAAATTGCTAATGGGCCAGATGTTTTATTCCAAGGTTTTGGTTCAAGATCGTTTATATAAATAACTTCTGCAGCACAGAGAAAGAGCAGAGAATGGCAGGACAGACATTAGGCAGATTTTGAGGAAAACATGCTCAGTTCGAAAGAGTTACCCCTAAAGAGCTGACAAATTTAAAGGAGACACAATTCTTTCACATCACAATCTATACAAACAATTTGACTGGATCTTTCTTCTGTCTTATAACTTTGTGAGAAATCACCACATGAAACGTTTTCCAGTTGCAAACATCTACATAGAAAGGATCAACACTGAGAAGGAAACAGCAGTTAAAAACATAAGCATGATGTGCACTAAATTTAACATAACCTTCATTCCATTTCCAGAGTACCCAATGAAACACAACTTTTACCACACCAGCTGATCACCCAAAACACAGCACCTTATAGGCTACATCCCAATCGACACAGTACTTACAAAAGGTGTTGTTGTAATTAAACCTGAGAGTCACAGTTTTAACAGAGCAGCAGGCAGGTTGTCTGGGGCAAGGCTTTAGCAGCCATAAGCAGTTTTCCTGAATGTTAGCCAGAGACATTTAAATCACAGTTCATGTACTCTAACCAAACAATGCTGCAGTTTTACACCAGACAGTTTTTGATGAACGTTCTTATACATTCTTAAATGTGAATTTTTCAGAGCCAGTATCCCTCAGGTATCAAGCATCTGGTAGGTCAAAACCTTTTACTGTCACCACTCTAAAACTTTTTTTTCCCTTAAAGAGCAGTATATGTACAGTAAAGAGGCTGCACAGGGAACTACTACTCCTATCAACAGCACAAAAAGCAAATTTGGAAAACAATAATAAATTTCTCAGAGTAAGTGTAGTATTTGGCTCAAAATTCCAATAATATCCTCCCTACTCCAAAAAGATTGAAAGCTGCTATTGTGTAACTTCAAAGTTTTTCATTTTTATTTCATGATCCGCTGGCAAATGTGACTACATGGTCTTAACACTTCAGACCAAAGCGTGACACAAGGATTGGGACGTACTCAGAACACACCACCTATATAGCTTCAGAATTATATTTTCAGAGGTAACACTTCAGACTCACAAGCAATGCTGTTTCCTTATTAAGCCAAAACCCATGAGCTTAACTTCAAAGAAATCCAGTGTGCTTTACTAATTAAAGTGTGATAAGATAAAGTTAATTATATTTCAATATAATCATACTTCAATCAACATAATGCAATATAACTTGGATCACTGGGAAACAGAGAATTTACCTTGCAAGAATAAATTCAAAGAAATTATGAAGTAAATACTTCAAAGGGCATGTATAAAGAATTATTCATTCATTCATTCATGTAAAAATATAACTGAAACAACATACCGAAAGAACTGGACATGACTGTTAAGGTAATGGGCATCACTGGAGTGATAGCACACAACAAACACTGTCTGTAGAGCACTGTCTCATCCCATTCATGGCATGCTCTGATAACAACCTGAATTTAAAGAAATCGCACCAGAAATAATATCCATCTTTATGAGCAAGCACAGTTCACTTGGCTAACTGGAAGGCAGGAGAATGGCTGTGAGAAGTAGCTGGTTTGTTCTCAGGTATACCCAAACAGCAGGTGAGTTCAGAATACAAGAGATTATACAGGATTGGCCCATGAAAATAAAATATTAACTTATGTATCAGTTAATAAAATCTAATTTAAAGCAAAATACTGTGGCTTCTCTTCTGAGTGAAGGAATGGGCTTAGTCTGCTATGTAGCTGAGGGCACTGGGCAGAAAAAGCAAAATCACCAGGAAAACACCTCTAAAATATCCCAGAGAACCTCTCAGAAAGATGGCCTCAACCAGCCAGGTTCTTACACGCTTCATGTTCGTAACATTTTGGTAGCAGCTTGCTTTGGCCAGAATTCCCAGTAATTTCAGAACATTTCTTTGTAAAAGACAAAATCGGTTTAGAATATTGGGGTCAACGGAAGTAATTAATGCATGCATTCCTTCAAAAGTTTTGAAGGACGTTCAGATTCATACATGCACACCAAGCTACACATATGGGACATCAGAAGCAAAATCAGGAAAAGGAAAAGGTGATATTTTAAATGTAGACTCTTAGCTTGCCAATGACAAAGTTAAAACAATACAAAATCAATAGATGCTGTTGCCTCAGGGAAGCTCTTATCCATTTCTCTCTGTTCAGTTCAGTGAACTACTTCACTTTCAGTGTGTCACTAAGTTGCAGATGCCTTAAAAATTACAATTAGGATAGCTTACTCCATCATTATCAGTGTATTTTGTCACAGTCAAATGCTTTAAATAAAATAAAGGACTGTTAAACACGTATAAGTTCAGGTGCCTTTTTTTTGGAGGACTCTGATAGGTTGTACACAGCCACAAATCTTAAAAGCCATTCAAGCAGCAGCTTTGCTGCCTAAAGGTAGGGTTACTAAGTGGGAAATTTTTAAAAAATGCAGACAAACGTAAAAGGAATAATGCACATCAATATGAGAAAAGGTATTAGTAAATAATAATAGCAAAGCTATTCATGAAGTCCAAATAAAATTCAGAAGTTTAGAAAAGATAATGAAACTCCAGCTATTAAAGCAGAAGGCTGGAAGGTGGCCACCTGAAACATTCTGGGCTTGCATGTGTCCGATGTCCTCTGTTATGCCGGGGAGCACGCACAGTGTAAATGCGTTTCTACTTTGTAAAGAAGTAAAATAGCCAGAAAATGAAGCTTTCAAAGTTAAGAAACTCATACTGTGGAGCAATAATTAAGGCAACTTGGTGTTGTGAGCAGTTACCTGACTTGACCCGCCAGTGACTGAAAGTTAAAAGAGAATTAGCACAAAATCTAAAATACGCTGTTATCACTGAAGAATCATCAAAGACAAAATTAAAGGTATGTTTTATGAAGAATTCAAAGATACAACAGCATTCCAATTACGGCAACTAAAGCTCTTTGGCATCACTGAACCATTAACATTGGATAGGTAATGTATGAAAATTGTATTTAGGGAATAAGGTTTCAGGTAAATTTAATAGCAGCAGAAGATGAATAAAGATGTAACTGAGATGAATAACTTCTTTCTCACATATGAATATATGTAATTAGGTAAGAGATAGGATCAGTACCAATTGGGTTTAGCAACCTCATTCAGAGCACAGGAGTAATAGCTGAAGACTAAGGGAAACAGATTTTCTTGTATCTTGACATGGTAAGACAGAAAGACCTGGCACATGAAGTCCCAGAACCCAGACAGAGTCTCTGAGGCCCCCACAGTTAGTAAATCAGGCAGGACAGTTACTATTGAAAACAAAGTAAGAATCAGGATGGAGCAAGGCAACTGCTCAAGAACTAGCATCAGTTTTATATCAAGGAAAATGATAAATTTCCGGAAGTCCCCAAAGAGTTGGTAAAAGTCAAAACAGCAATACTTAAGAAAGAGATGGAAGAGAACTGAAAACCTTCAAAAGCATCATTATGGAAGGACATCAGGGCTGTCCTCACACAGGAATATTAAATCTAATAGTTCTGATAGAGGAAAAAATTGAAAAACTTTTGTCACTAAAGAGACGAGTATAGAAACAAAGAGAGAGTATCTTGATCGCGAGACTGACAGAGAGGAAAAAAAAGATTTTTCTGAGGTTCCCAACATTCTAATCAGAGAATCATATTACAATTTGCAGGGGAAAAGACCTCCCCAAAAGCTGACAAACTTCTGAAGCAGGCTAAAGCTGCAGAATTAAATCAAATCAATACAGAGAGAACCGAAAAATGTCTCAAATGAATGGAATAAGGTGGTTATAACTACTCAATTTTACAAGCTGAACACAAGTTTGAATTTAATAGTTACCGTGAACTCTTCCTGATAAGTCTACTTAAATGTAATGAATAACTTTATAAAATACGCAAAGTACGATACAGAGGGAGTCGAATACAAAAATGGAATCTAATCAATTCAGCGGGAACAGCAGTGTGTGCATTCAGACCACATCAGTGAAATCAATTTCATCAAATCACATAATGTTCCACAATAGCCTTTGGGCATCAGTTAAAGAACCTGGAAAGCCTGTCAAATGCCTGCCAGGCACAACAGTGCCCTTTTGGCTCGGCAATACCAGCACAAGATACAAAGAATTCTTAGGCAGCAAGAGCCACAAGGCTGGTGCAAAAACTAAATTCCCAAGCTGAAATCCGATGTCTGGATATAACTTGTTGGGCCTAACACAAGTTTGGCTTTTCAACCTTGAGAAAAACAGAAGGCACAGTATAAAAGGAAGCCTGAAGGAAGTGGCAAATTAGGATCATTAAGGATGAAACAAGCTGTATCTCAAACAATTTAAGCTCATTTATTATGGAGAGAATATTGAGCAACTGATGCAAAACTACCACCTATGTAACAGGATTCCAAAAATGCTTATTCCATGAGGGTGGGAGTTTCAGACATGTTTGAAGTAGGTAGAAAACCATGGAATAACTTCAGAAATTATTTCTTGATTTAACCTTTGAGTCCATTCATGAAAAATATTTCATCCTCTGTGATCTACTGCAAGTCTTTATAATTCACAGCACCTCACTTCCTTCTGTTTCAGTGCCAGCACCGAAGTTCCAGGAATTTCAGTAGGCTGGGGTTTTTTATCAGCTGAGTAGAAGACGTAGTAGTTAAGCATCTCACTAAAGGTTTTTATAGGGCTTTACCTTATGAGAAAAAAAAAAAACCATTTGAAAATATTTATTACATTTTACAGTTGTCACTTTCTAGGGCACTTGTATTTTCTTCTAGAAGACACCCCACTTTTCAGCCTAATAGGTTTAAATGTTAGTATTTCTCCCTTGAGGGAAAAACTCAACCTTGAAAACAGTAACAATAAAACAATCTCTTTGGCATTTGGCATGCCCTTAACAAAAAATAACAGAGCAGACATATTCTAAGGAGAAGGCAAAGACCAGTTATCTACCTATAGAGCACGTCAGAGAAGGTAAGTTACCTACATGTAATCACATGGTGGCCTACGCAAGCACTACCTGTTTTATTTCAGCAGTATCCAAAGAAACATCCTTCAGGCCCGCATCTTTCAGCCAGTAGTTCATGTAATAACAGGAGTGGCTCAGGTCACCTCAGAGTCCAGTGACTGGACCTAACCGATGCATACAGCTAAATGGAAGGGCTGAATGCGTAGATAGCATATCCCAAAGGAAAATCTGTCACAGATAAGTAAATAATCTCTCTTCTTCAGATGGACTCCTGCAGTCACTGCAAATAATCAGTAAGGATGGAAAATCTGAAGAAAGGCACATGGGGTCTCTAAATGAACCAAGACTGAAGGAGAGCCGTGGCGAATGCGGCTTTCTGCTAGGCAGCCTCCTCAGCACGGTAGCACTTAGCCAAGATGTAAGTGGTTTCAAATGTCCACTTCACATATAAAAAATACAAAGGTAGGATGCAGAGTGCAGTTGTGTGAGGTTTAACTGAAGGAGCTATTAAAGAAGCAGCAGATGAACCCTATCCACGACTTTGTAACATTCATCTCATCTACTGTGAGAGCCTGAGGAATCTGCTAACCTGCCTGAACTGTTCATCACCAGATAGATGATCTTCAGGGATTGCTCTTTAAGGTTCTCCCCTAACACACAAGAAGGTAAAATGCAGGCAGGATACAAAATAAGCACCTGTAAAGGAAAGCAGGAGGTTTAAGGAGAAAAGCAAGGCACATTGACTTTCATAAAATAACTGAATGTTGGATGGCACCTTGGAAAAGGACTTCAGAAATGCTACATGGGCTACCTTGCCTTTAAGGAAAACAGGAACAAAAGGAGAATCAATGATTAGAGCTCAAATTCCTTTTTTCCTTCCAGCTAAAAAGCACACTATTTTCACGGACAAGGATGGTAGCGAACTCCCAAAAGATAATGAAAGACCTAAAATCCATTGTACATGTGCAAAAGTAAATTGAAAGATGCAAGACTTTAAAATCCTGTGCTCCAGAATAATAATTCCAGAACAAACTTGTTTCGGTGATAAAGGTAACTTTGCATTAACTGTGGCAGCCTGCAAGGTGCAACAGTGGCATCTCAGTATAACCCTGGGCTATGAGCATCTATCAAACTTGCAAAGGCTCCATTTCCCACAGCAAAAACATTTCTTTGGGCCTGCTTCAGAACTTGGCAGAAAGTTGCACAAGAAGAACACACGCTCTTGCACCTTGAGGTTGTGCCTCACCAAGCCTTCAAGCCTGGCTTTCTGTGGAGGCGAGGTAGGTGCTACTGGAGTAATTGAGAACTTGCACTGTGAGTGATTTCCTTGACAAAACAACACACTGAATTTAGGAAATAAATACTCTGAAGATGCCATTGCGAGTTTCTAGCTTAGGTCATTAAATATATTCTTGTTTCAGGGGAAAAAAAACCAAAACAGCAGATCAGAGGAAAAACCTCAGGATAGAAGTTTAAAATGAAAGGATAAACTAATACCAAGAATTCATCAAGAGTATTAGAAGAGGATTTAAACTGAATGTGAACAAGCTTTTGTGACAGGGTTAATAAGTGAAAAGAGGATGCTCAAAGTTAACCAGAAGTCTAATGGAAGGAACAATTAATTTCTGTGCAAACTCTATGCATGGGATGGGAGCATATCTCATAGAGATGCTATATTACAAAAACAGAATTAAAAATCCCCAGCCACTGTCGTTGTATAAGCATAATCACTCTTTGAATGCACATTTAGTTCAATCAACAAAACAATTTTTTGTTCTTAAGAATTATTTGAACATTTGCCTTTAGAAAAAAAATGTTTATTTGCATTATTAATGAAAACACAGAAATATTATCTCATCACTTAATGTCATAATTACTGTACTTCACTTAAATGCTGTCAAGTAAAAGCTGTATTTTGTGAAAACATACGTTAAGAGACAGACTTCAGCTTCTGCTATTCTTGTAATGATGAAAACTCTCAAAATACCTCACAAATCTGCATTCTGTAGGAAATACAACTAAATGATCTAAGGTAACCAGCAGCAGAAAAGCATGTTATGACTCATTGCCATTAACTCCATATGATATTTAAGACATAAACAAAGCAGGAATGTAAATCTTAACACAATCCTATCTGATCTTTTATATAAAATTTTAACACTTTTGAAGACGAAAAACCAGACAACTAGGACATTTTTTTTGTACATCACTCTGAAATACTCTGGCAAAGCACTAACTGTTCTGTTCACTAAGTTATGATAAATGGCAGCAAGGACTCCTTTTTCCTGCAGAAAGGGGTATTGGGTTTGTGCGGCGAGGTTGTGGTAGTGGGGGATGCTGCAGGGGTGGAGTGTGCTACATGGAAAAAATACTTCGCTGGTCCCAGTTGGGAGTCCAGCTGGCTGCCTTAGCCATTTCTAGGGTTGAATATGGGAGTCAGGTACTCCCCAAACCTTAAGTCAGCAGTGTGGGAGCGGTCATCCCACTGCAGTGGAAAATCATGCCAGTCTATTGCCCAAACCTGAACCCTACAGCCCGTCTGCCTGCCTCCCTCATTCTGCAGAGTCCGGGATACAGCCACAACATGACAGACAGTATAGATTTCCCTTCACCAAGCACAGTGGCTAAAAAATAACTGTGGGACATGGACACACACACATACACAGAAATTCAGCAGCAACCCTATGATCGACCACACGACCCATTTTTCAGATGCGTTTACCATTTCTGTTATAAGTTGGAAGCTTATGTTGAACTTTGTCTGGACAAAAATCCTTCAAGGGAGATAAATAGCTCAGAGACATCAGTATTTTTCTTTAATACAAAGCTTTTCATAGAAGACTGATTCAAACCTGTTGGGGTTTGTAATGTCCAAAAGGTATTACCCCAGAGCTGACTGCGAGTCTGTATGGTACTGCGTTCTGATCTCAGAGTTGCCTCTCCTGCTAAGGGCCACGGCTCCTCCAGAGGCCAACCAGGGAGGCACCTGACACAGCAAACCATAAGACAATTAATTTCTATGTCCTCTGGGTTTTGCCAATAAATATTTGTTCCAGATTCAAGACAAAATGGCTAACAATCAGCCACTTTAGGTTTATATTCTCCTATGTGAAAGGTGTTTGGTCACACTAACGTTTTCCAGCTTGAACTTGCATCTGAATTACAATTTTCCAGTAGGTGGATTGAGAAGAATTTACATCGCTTCTTGTGCCTTTACATATAACCATATTTGCAGTATTGTCCTCCTGTTATGAAACAATTTAACAGCTGTACTTTGTCAATTACTCCTACTAAACAAAATGGGAGTTCTGCATAATGATGAGAAGCAAAATAGAAAGACAAAAAATAATTACAAGTGCATGAAGTAAGTGGTTCAGCTGTGGAAAATAAACTTTTATCTGTTATAGTCACTACTCTTATGCACAAACCTTTTAAGATTTCAGGTCTGTGATTACCTTGCCACGTAATACGAAGTTTACAACTATAATTTCATTCTCATTAAAAAGAGGTGAATCATCAATTCTTGAGTGCAATATACAGAACAATATAAGATGCACATGAACACAAAACTGAGCTTAGCCAAAGTAATCTGCATCACTGTCCCCAAATGGATGTACAGACAAAACTTCTGGGTAGCAGAATAATCATGCCTCTTGAATGCAACAGTGTTTTAATTGGATAGCTACACTTTTAAAGAGGTTTAAAAGGTTTTGCATATTTCCATTTCCTAGTTTTCTTCATTTAAGCAGCTTGTGTTTAAAGAAAATAACCATTAAAGGTACCGATGAGGTACAGAAGTATTGCCTTTTTTATTTCTTCCTTCTTTTCAACTTATTTTCCCTGAAAGTTTGACACAAATGTAGATTCAATCAGCACTTACCAGCTGGCCAACTACCACCTTCATCAAAAACTCCTTTGTGCCACATTGTCCTACATGGTCAGAATAACATGGCTCACAAAATGAATTCATTACCTAGTATTATGCCAAAAAATCTGAAAAATTTACACACTGAAATGAACAAATCCTGTTCTTAAATGTATCAAATATGAAAATATAATACCACCATCAGAATTTTCTGATGCACATCTGAGCACTATAAGGTGTACACGTATCTTGGATTTTTATGTGTACTAATTTCCTATCAAAAATAGTTATGCATCTTAATATATGTTTGGCTATGCTTAAAAGCTCAGGAGCAAATTAAAACTGAGAATTACATGCCAAATCAATCTGCTATTAAGCAAATTGACATGAATTAAAGTTATTGTTTTAAAAACAAATTAGACTCCCCTCACCGGGTTCTAAGATCTGTGTTTCAAGACAGTGAAACACAATGAAAATGAGTTTATTCAGAAAAAACCCAAAGTGATTTTAGTTATTTTGTTTTAAAACACTAGAGAAACATAGCATCCCAGTAAGTACGAACAAGCATTTAAACTCATAAATATTAAATGCTTTAAGACTTATTTCCACTACTGCATGATGCTTACAATTCCTTCCTTATATCCTTACCACAGATTTTATATCATTACTTCCGAAGAACACATTCACATGCCTTCAAGGGGAAAAGAAAAAAGGAAAAAAAAGATACCATCTTGCTACACTTAGGAAACTTCATTGGATGTGCTTTACTAATTTCTACTCTATCATCTAACAATACTCCCACATTTGGATTTTACAGAAGAAAACTGCAGATGAGGCTGCCCAGAAAAAGGCAAGCCTAACCATAACTGAGTACAGAAGGTATCACTCCAAGCAACTTCACTACTTATGTTCAGTAAAAAGAGTAAGCCAGCTTGTAAGCCAAGTACAATAATCAGATGAAATGGTTTTTACATTTAATAAGGGCACATATCTTCTCTTTCCAGCAATGATTCAACAAATGATTCCTCCAAATTTTGGCCAAAGCAGAGCATCACAGTGTTGTGACCTCAAAGGACTTGAACTGCAAATGCCCTGCGTGCCCACTAAGTCTGCAAACAGTAAGCTGTGCTCCTCCTGGGCACTTTATTTCCCAGGTTTCATCCTCCAGTTTTTACTATGTGAGTGGAATAGTAATAGGAGAATAGGGAGGGAAAAACCCCAAACCAGCCCTCTCATAATGATTCTCTTACCTCCAGAAAAACGTGTATTATTTAGAAGAAAATGCTGTAAAATTGGAGTACCATGCACATCCTGCTTAAACAGGTCAGTATGCTGACACAAATTGCTCCAGAATCCAAAGAAACTTCATATAAAAAAATTACAGAACTTATAGAAATTTTGAAATCATAGTTTCCTATACAGTATCTTCCCCAAAAATAAACAGGTTGAAGTTACATTTAGTGTTAACTAATCTTCAACATAGTCTGTAAATTTAGAATTTGGACTTCCATATTTTTATGTTTACATCCTCACACATGAACAACACTCTGTGACAAGATGCACAAACAACAGAATAACTAAGAGCCAACAGCCCAGAAAACTGCAATATTCTTGATGCACTTGGCATGAGAGACTATGGCTAGCAAATGGTGACTAGTAATTTATGAAGTGGCAAAATATCGAATCCTGTGAACCATGGCAGTAAAGAGGTCTCTCCATGAACTGAAACCTGATTCGACAATCTGTAGAGCGGTGAAGGCAAAGATTAAGAAGATGCAGGTATTTCCTTCCCTCCTTCCATTCCCCCTCTAGGAAAGGTATATCTCCTTGATAAAAAGTAAGGGCACAGTAGCATTAGCTGAGAAAAGGGCAAAGTGCTGTACAGGCCAAAATGGAAAGACTGCCCTCCTGAAACAACATTCAGCTTGGCTGAAGTCATGCTACAGTAAAAAAAAAAAGCTATCCTGAAAGACCTAAGGCTTGTCTCTCCACAGGCAGTTCTAACGAAAAACACACTTTTGAAATGCAGGTTGTTGAATGCTGATGTTCAAAATATCCTAATGAAATCAATGGATTTGCAAGTGTTCAGCACCTTTGAAACCTCTCACCTACTTACACCTCTTTCCAAGACCTTGTGAATCAAATGCGGGGCAGGAAGGGTTATAAACTTAGCAAAGTCCAAATTTAAATTTCAAGACAACTAAAGACAACTAATTCTGTGATAAAAAGGAGCTTGTCCATCAAAAGCTAAACCATGAAGCACTAGGGTCAAGTCTAGACACAAACTTGAATGTACCTTTGTGCTGTGTGACGAAAAACACCCACGTTTTAGTTTTTGGTGCTAATTCAATACCTTTTAGAGGCACTCAATTAATTTAAAACATATTAAAAAAAAGAGACACATTTGGTAAAGTGATTAGTTCAGACTCCAAGAGCAGACAAAAGACAGAGTAGAGAGAAGAGTCTAGAGACTGAGGTATAAAATTACAGATAAGTACCAAATACACTCAGCAATTTCTTAGCAGAGAACGTCATAAGGATTTTAAACAGATGACATTTGCATTTGCAGTAGTCAGACTGACAGAACAGATGTGCTAAAACCCATTAAAAAAAGCCCAAACCTGAAAGACTTGTCAAGGTTTGTTAGGGACACAATTTGCACGTCTGCAAAATGAGCTCAACAATGTCTCCCTCTGAGAAACAAAAGTGCATTTTGAGAAAGAAAATGAAACACATTCACACTGCAAAAAAGTGAGGGAGTTGATATAGTCTGTTTCATAATTACCTGCATTTTGAAAGTGAGTAGAAAAAGGTATATAAAAATAGTAAAGGGTTATTTTAAAATCATCCTTTTCATTGCCTTCCAATTCTAGTTTCAGTAAGTGTCATGATAATGTGATGAAGACAATACTACTGCCACAAGGCTTGGGATAGCTTTAAAACTGCAGGTTGTCTGAAACAGCTGCAAATTTGATGATGGCTCATTTAGCTGTTTATCTTCCCATGTAAACTTAGCAATATTCAGGAGCTTACTTTATGGACACCTTTCAGAACAAAATTATTTACAGTTACAAGTTATTTATAGTGTTTGGAATTTCCTTGGTCATCCAAATAATAGTATTTGGAAACAAGCTTTTGGGAAGATGTTTCTTCCCTGTTCTATATTTCAGTCAAAATTGGCTACTATAAAATAGAGACAATTTTTAAGCCAAAGACTTCTGAATGGCAAGACACTGACACAACAGCTACAGAAGGAGACAATGATAACCAGCTGATTGTTCACACAAGCCCTCAGGGTATGTGTTATGACACCAAGAATAAAAACAAAGTCATAATGGAAGGCTGGAACCTGGAAAAAAAATTATAGCTCGTGAGATTGTTCAGAAAGGCAAGAGCAGCCATACCGAAACATACTGGACTAAATTGTATCGAGAAAGTAGACTGTGAAAAGTTCCATTCAGACACACAACTATTGCTGTAAAAACTACTCTGACTAGGAGGAGAAAGCACCAGGGTCCACTTTGCTCCCAGCCACGCTATTCCG
This sequence comes from Mohoua ochrocephala, assembly GCA_013398855.1. NCBI lineage: Eukaryota > Metazoa > Chordata > Aves > Passeriformes > Acanthizidae > Mohoua > Mohoua ochrocephala. Next base: position 83,077 of record VZTA01025786.1, on the reverse strand, counting down.
CCCTGAAGCAGCCTAAGGCCCAAGCAGACGCAGCCCGGTTGCCACTGCAACAAAAGAGACAAAGCCAGGGCAGATCAAAAGGAACACGAGACAGTAACTGCTGAGTCCACTCCAAATCCTTAAAAACAGAATTAAGAGTGGCCTAGGAAGCTGGTGAAGCTACCATTTGTCAGCTTAACTCCTGGTAAAGCAACAGGGAAGTGGGGAGCCTCGCTGAAGCCAGCTGTCCCAAAAGGACTTTGTAACACCTTCTCTCAGTTCGGACAATACCTCTGGTTTCCTCAGACATCAGGCACTTGTCTGTACCTGCTGGGCAATTAGGTCTTGAGTTTGCACTTGAGTGATTAATTTCCTTCCAAGCTTGTGATTTATTTTCCACTGCAGACATTTACTAGTTTAGGTCCTTTACTGCCTTTTTCCAACGGCATGTAATTATATATCTACATATGCTGAAAAACCAAGGCTTGATTACAACTAAAAGTAATGGAGGCTTGGAGAGGCTTTCGAGTAGGTCTGATTTTAATGGAAAAGGGAGATTCAGTGAAAAGAAACCCCAGAACTTTCTGCCTGACAGAGCTGTGGCTTCTCCTCTGGCAGCCCAAGTTTGCTGGCTTTCTGATGATATTGGAAAGCTCTGATGTTTCCACTCTGAATTATGAGACAGTCTCAAATGAACAGCAGCAGCCACCTACAATTAATGTTACGCTTCTCTCTCAGAACACAAACAAAAACAAACTGGGAGGCAAACCCAGCCTTTCTTCAGCATGATGCTGCTCTCCAAAACAGAAAGGTATGGCGTTTCAGTCTAGCTCTAAATTCCCCTACTTTTTTATTTGTCTGCATTTTGGGTTTACAACTCTCTTATCAAGCAGCAGTAATAGGAAAGACGAATATAAACTTTGACGAACATCATAATCGTTTCACAAACCAAAAATGTGAGAGAATACAGTCTGGGCAACAAAAGCAAACGACATTTGGAAAACACATTACCAGTCTGAGGACTTTTTAATGGGTATATATTCACATTGCTGATTATTCAAGCAATTACAGAATATGACATTCAGATCTCAGGTTTCTTTAACTAAAATATATTCCAATTGTTTGCTTTTATCATCAAAAGTAAATTTCAGGGGATTAAGTTTCAAAACTTCAAGATAATTAAAGCTGTCTTGCTCTTTTTGCAACTACAAACATCACCTTTCAGAAATATAATCTATGCTGAATCTTGAAAGTTGAGATCACTTGAAAAACAACTCACATTTTGATATAATGACACCAAAATGAAGATTTTCTGATATAAGACTAAATTGGTCTCTGGATTAAATTTACTTAGCAGCAATTTCTAGAAGCCCTGTATTCAGTTGCAAACACATTGAAACCAATATCTCATGCAGGAATCAGTCTTGTGCATAGTGCCTGCAGACTACTGTATTAATTCCCAGAGACCACAGACCAGGCCACGAGTCCTTAGTCCCTACAGACCGTGTATACCCTCCACATTAATCAATACATCCTCACTTTATGCTGTTGCTCTCTAGAACAGTTTACAAATAAATCCTCAGTAAAAATATATATATATATTCACACATAGATCTCCAGATAGGTGTAGATTGACATATCAACTGCTCAACAGTTTTCCTGAATACTCGAATTCACTGAAATTTCAGTGCTAAAAAGTGCAAAATATGATAGAAAGATTTTCTAAAAAAAGTATAAAACCAGCCTTCTGTACTTCAGTTTTTCACAGTCTAATGGATTTGCCTTTCTTGCTTTATATTCTATGCATTTTGCTATTGATCTTAATAATAAACCAAAAATGTTGTCACCTGGCTGGGGAGAGTGGCTCTGAAATACAAAGAGCTGCAAATCAAAAGCCAGCACTAGAACATCAATACTAATTTTTAAAGTTCATTTCTATTGCTCATGTCTGCAGAGGGTCCTCAAAAAGAGGAAAAACGTGACATTTCTAACTTCACAGATACAGAGTGTCAAGAATGCTCCATTCTTTTAAAAAAGTGAGTTTCAATATAAAGAGTACTCTGGAGTACTCTTGGAGAACTCCTCTATAAGGTATTCTGTGCTCAGCAGGATATAAATAAACCCCCACTCTGAAGAAGACACCTCTGCAGTCACTCATGGCTCTCCAGAGAAAGGAAAAGCATTTTTTACCTCTTGGAGGAAAAAGCCCCAGAGTGTTTTGTTGGCCTGATTGAGAAAAAGATTCAGAAATCACTTGGTATATCTTTGAGGTTCCAAAACAAAAGCTATGACATGGCTGTTTCTTTTCCTTTTTCCTTTCATTTTTACTTGCTGCACTTAATTTTTATGTGCTTAGATGTTTGAATGCAAGTTATTAAACACCTAACTGATAACCATAACATTCCTTGATGCGTGGCTTCACTTCTTCAGCAGGTCAGCCTATGTAATTATTGGTTTAATAAAACTTTTGGTGATGTTACTATCAGAGCAGATGTCACATTCTAGAGGCAAAGGTGCCATTTGGAATCTACTGATAAGTCCTTGTACATTTTGTGTAGGAAGCTTCTAGATGACTTTATGGCCTCAGCAGTAGAGAAAGGAGATACAGGGGGTTCTACTTTTGGTTTATTTTACCTTTTTGATAAATGGGAGATAGAAATAATTCCTTTTGGCTATTAAAGCAGTTAAAACACATATTTAATTTTAGCTGTTCTGCCTCTAGGCTCTGGAATTGTCCGCAGCCATGTTAAGTTCTGGCAAATTTTGTGCTGAGATCTTTATGGGAATATCTACGTGGGAATGTAATGGCCGGCTGCTGTCAAAAGAGTAAAGTCTACAAATGAAGACTCTGTGCTCTTAAGTGCAAAGAAGAAAACCTTTCATTTTACAGATGAGCACATGTTCAAATATCCAAAACATTTTCTCTGCCTTGCATAGCTTCTTTATCCTGCTGCCATATGGTACAAAGAATTTTCCATCTTAATATCTGGAGACTATTTTCTAACAGGAACTACTAGATAATTTGGTAGTTTCTTAATAAGCAGGATAAATAAAGTTCATTATTCTTTAAAATCAAGACATCAAACCAGTTTTCTTCCTTGTTAAGTTCACTACAAAAAAACCCTGGAAAAAGACGTATGACATACATTACTGTATGCTCAGTGACCAGCTGTTTTAAATTTGGGTATTAAGTAATTCACTCTTTTCTGTGTGCAAGAGCTGAATGATTTAATAAATCCCCATATGCCCCAACATGTGCCAGCTATACTAGGTTATCGAAAATCCAGCTGCTGTTATGGTAATAGCTGCCAATGCTAAAACTACTGAAGAGAATAATGAATCAGCTTCAAGTCAACTAAGACATAAACTGACACAGTTCCACTTAAGATACGTGGGAATACAATACTTCTGTTAATTAAAAACTAACACTGATCCATAGTCACATGAAATTTAGTGCCAAGAATTCATGGGCATTGTTTGCGGTGGAAAATTAATGCAAATCAACCTGTATGAAGACAAGCAGCTCCATTTCCATCAGTTGTCCTAGATGCATAGGAATGTGCTTTAAATTACACATTCAGTTTGCAAAACAGATTCTATTGTGTCACAGTTTGCTTTTCTTTCTTACATACTCTAATTCCCATGCAGCTATTAGATGACATGTTTTACATAGCTAGACTTCTGAATTTTTCAAATATCATAAAAAACTGCTTATGAAAATGATTATGAAAATTTGATTGGTTTGATGTACCAGTATTTTAATGTAATCTAAGAGTCAAAGGTACAATGCTGCTGCCCTTAAGTCATCGAACAAGCACACAAACAAAGTAGAAAGAGAAAAAGTAGCCAAACAAGGTGTCAGAAATCATTCTCCAGATACATATTTTCTGGACAATTGGTGCAGAAATACCCATCAAAATATGTCACTATTAACATTTTAAAAGCTAAGAAAATACTTCCTTGGATATGAAATGATTACTTGTAGTTTACAAAAGCTTTGCAGGTGGATGTAACTTCCATCTTGGTGTCAGCATAAGTAAATACATCAATGATACATTCTTTCATTCCTCACAATTAGCTTTGTTGTTAAGGGAAATAATTTTGAAATTAATCTAGAACTCATCAGTCCCCTAAGCAAGATTAGAGTATTATTATACTGATGTAAATTTACATAAGATATAGGACATAAAGTACTTATTAGAACAAACAAACAAGCACAAAACCAACCCACTTACATTTGCTGGAGCTGGATCATCTCTAGTACACAAAGTGTGCAATGCTCAAAAGCCACATTAAAGACAACTTTAGTAACTCCAACTTCAAGCAATCTATATATAGTAGTTTATGTAAAAAAAATAATTTAAGAATGTATTATGTGAAAAAGATTAGGAATATATTGACAAATTAAAAGCATGTCATGCAGAGATTTAAGATGCTTATAAAAGCTCAAGCAAAGGGGCCAACCACATCAAGGGGCTTACAGAAAACTCAAAGACTTTGAAAGCTTAAAGAACCTCATTTTTTTGGTACCTTAATTACGAAGTTGCAAATAATTGTGTTTTCAGCCACATGTTCTTGACATTCCAACAAACCCAACACTGTCATTTTCTCAAATACTAGTAGACTTACTTTTCTTTAAGGAAATCCACTACTTGTTTGAAGTCTGCCACACAGTATTCTCTTTTCATGTCCATGAGCACACTGTCAGAGGCTGACTGGACTGGTATGTGCAGAAAAGCATATACTCTTGGATGATTGAGAATCTTGGCCATTTCCTAAGAGTCATTAACAGAAAAAGAAGCTTTAAAGCATTATGAAAATAATACAAAAAACTCATTTAAACTAATATATGGGGCATGTATCAGTAGCAATACTTCTAAAACCCAAACAATACTGAATTGCTGCAGCCCAGTTTGAAACAGTAGGGACAGGTGAAAATACCTGAAAGCAATTTTGTTGTAAGAGAAAATAAGAAGAAAGCAATGAAATGGAATTTCTTTTGAGATAGGGATCACATTCCCTATGCAGTATTGATTAGGCAATTAAAAGAAAATTTTAGAGACAAAATATTGTGAAAATTGGTGATTTCAGACAGTGGCTGTTTTCAGAAGATGGAAAGGGTTAGTTGCTTTCTTTGTCAGAGTGAAGTAACTTCTCAGATACCAACAACAAAATGTCTATAATTGGAGCATCCCTAAAGTTGGCCAGCTGCTAATTAAGGTACACCTCATCATTTGCAAACCTGCATCAATACTGGTCTGAAATGTTACCTGTGTCACTTCAGAGAAGAGGACAGAAATTAAAAGTGCTTGGCTATAAAATGAATAGAATTAATCAGGGGGCAGCTTAAAAATGGAGTGATGGCTTGGAAAGAGACATAGAATGTCATATATTTGATCAAATGCAAAAGGTCAGAAAGAAAAAAAAAGTAACGGTAATAGCAAAATGCGACAACAAACCTCCCACTGAAAGCCAAACCAAACCCCCAACTGAGGCTTGGCAAGGTGATGGAATGTGAGGAGGAGAATAGAACATGGTGGTCCAATTCCTTTCGTTTTTATTATTTACACAATTAAGGACATACAGTCGAGCAACAAAGTTTAAGTATTTTTAAAAGTTGAGACCAACCATCATCCAGACTGTGTGCAATGTGGTACCATACTGCTTGTTAATCTTTGTCCTGCAACAAATAAGTGAACTTGGATAAAGAACCAAACTCCATGAACAACCAGGTCTTCACATAAGGTTTTCCCTTTCTCCCTGTGCTGTGGGCATATGGGAAATGGCCTGGGACTGAGCACTGCACTGCCTGCTCTTCTGCCAGTGCATTGTGCATGCTCCAGTCAGGCTCACTCAGGCCATTTCTCCTGTTTTCCCTGATGGCACAGGTACTCTGTGTGACAGCACGCACTGCTGCCGTATTTAGTTTTTAAGATGCAACTACTTACAAATTCTTTCCAGATCATTAATCAGCAATATTAGTCACGCATCTAGATTGTCTCTCTGTATTTCTACGAGCCTGGCCTAGATTGTTCAAAGAGAAGGCAGACATCCTCATGCCTTTTCACTTGCAGGAACTCAGCTTTTAAAAGCACTGATTTTTAGAACAAGAAGAAAAAATGCTCTCTCGATACTCACTTTTCATCTGACAAACACATGTGTACAAAATCCAGACTCTATCAAATCACTTCTGAAAGCAGTTTTGAAAGTTTCTGTCTAAGATCCTATTACATAAATGTCTAAGAGAAGTGGTTACATTATTCAAGGCAACAGCTACTCCATCTCAGGTATGTAAACTCAACATTACAAGAACGGCCATACTGATAATGGATGGCACACAATTTGAGACACAAAAAGGCTACGTGCAGGGAACCTGGCTCTCAGTGGAAGCTGGAGGTAGCTGGTTTCATGAAAAAAGAGCAAAGAAAAGGCTACCATGCATCCACACAAATTTTCTGTCCTATTCAAATGGAACTATACTTACCTATGCCCTTAATAATTGCAGATGTTCAGCTAGAATATATTTTCAAAAATGAAATTGTACAGAACAAGTACATAAAATTGGGAAACCTTCCCTTTTTTTATTTTTAAGCTTTAGAAAATCTTGCAAATGTAATTTATATGAAAGCATCCTCATAGCCATCTGTGATTTTTCTGCTTATCAGTAATCAAATATGTTTCTAAAATATGGGAAATATGAGCTGAAACTTCAGCTATTATTCTGCTTATCTCTTGGTTCCAGGTACTTCACTCAATCTTCAAAAACAGATTTATGATATAAGGGACCAATGAAAGTCATGTTTCATACCATGTTTCTGAATCTGCCAAGTTTTCAAAAATAACTCGCCCTACAACATAGAAAAAAAAAATTCTTTGCCACTCCTCTCAGATTTTGCATCTTCTGGGGAACAGACTCTTCAATATGAGATCACTTTGTGAATTCTTTTTGAAAGTAATAAATCATTTATTAGAATTTCTAGATATGAAAGTGTTATTTTATTCCAGCTTTTGTAAGGCTGAGAATCATCTGACAGAACAAAAAACCAAACAGACTCACTGCGTTTGTTTGTTTGGGATAGAAATGTTACAGTTAAAAACACCCTACCTTGTTTTACCACAAAGTTTTGATTTTTGAAGTCACAAATGTGGAAATTCTCTAGTTCTATGAAAATGTCGGGTTTATTTCTCATATTCACCTTAAAAAATGAAAATTTTGCTGTGAAGTATGAAGAGTGAAAACCAAATTCTAAAATCTCAAAAGTGTTTTCCTACCCAGAGGATTCCAAAAAACCAAACCACCTAACCCCAAAGCCACTAGCTGCTGATCTGATTGGTACATGCAGAACCCTGCTGGTCCCACAGATGATCTCTTTCAGTGGGATGTGCCCAAGAGGGAGCTGTGGACTGCACTTCCTGTAAGAGGAACTAAACCAATGGTGTCCAACAGCCAGTGTTAAACGAGACTAATCAGAACTGCTTCTTCCAGTTATTCCCCATGGAAAAGAAAGAAAACATATGTTTTCTGCAATCACTGTTGTCGATAACTTTCAAGATCAGGAACACAACTGTTGTCATTTAAAGTAATTACCCTTGGTTCTGCACTAATGGGACACAAAATGCCTGGCATTAACTAACTGAACTTCTCAACTATCACTACAGGTCCCTGCATGCAGCAAAAGCTACAACTGCAAGCTCAAAAACATTATTGCCTATTCCACTGCATCATTTTGGTTCAGACAGATACTCCATATCAAAAGAACTGGCATTCTTTAGAAAGTAAATCGCTTCTCATGTGTATCAGAAATTCACATTCAACACATCTGGGAACACTAACACAGCCTAGCTGCTGTGGTCATAGGTTTCAGGGGTGTTCTGGACAGTCAAAGCTCTTCCTAGAGATGAGGAGGCTGCAAACAGCTCTTTATACTGGGAACTCCTTTCTTGGCTTATTTTCTGTATCTAAACCTACACAAAATGCGCTGCATGCGCTTTGAATCAAAGGTCCTACTGATAAACTGATTTCCCAGCAGGTACTTGATTAACTTCGTGAATTTAGCAGAACACAAATTATTAACACAAACCAAAGACAAGACAGAAATACCTGATGACCCACTGTTTCATTGTCATTCACTTTTAAGTACTGCTGGTGCTCTTAAATTTACCTTTTCTAACCAGAAACTCTGAGTGAACCGTTCAGAAGGAAGCAGAATAATGAATTAAACAAAAGCTTTGCACGACCGCATCAGAAATCTGGATACATCAATCTTCCAAACTCTGCACTGTTCAGATAGAAACAGCACATTCTAACCTGCAGCTTTAAGGTAAGATTGCTCCAGTCTTACCTTTTATCCTCCCTACCCCTAAAATAACACTGAAGTTCTTTACCACATAGATTTGATTAAATTACAGCTACTCTGCACTGAACAGTCATACTCAGTCAATGCTGACAGATTTTCCCATACCACAGCTTGCATATAGAATACCAGATTTCATCACTTAATAAAACTATTAGTTAATATCCCAAAGAGTATTTGAAGGACATCATGGGCTAATGCATATTTGTACTTCAGAGTGTCTCAACATTCTAAGCTTGACATCTGCTTCCTGTTGTTTTTTATAAATTTTTTTTTTCTAAAGTGCTTTGAATTACTAGGTATAATTACATATTTCAGTTAGAATAAAAAACAATGTAGAATTTTATTTCCATCTGGAAACTATAAATGAACAATGTTTTGAAACTATATCACTGTGAAAGAAACTTTGTCTTTCACCATGACTGAAACGGCTGATTGCCTTTTCTCACTATTCCCTGGAATCTGATAATGTGTGTATGAATGAAGGGACGCACTACACAGAAATGAAATTTCATGTAGGAACTCAAAGATCAAAGAATAACACAATTTGCTTTAACCTGACTCTACAAAAATAGGCGTCCTCTACATGTGGAAAATAACAATGTATGTGAAACATCCTTTAGGATACTGATCACATAGGAAATATTTTTTTCCAGTTCTTAGCAGCTGGAGTACATTAGAACACAAGGCACATTACCAGAAAGATTTCTGTCTAGTCAGTGTATTTTATCCTAGCAATTACAATACACAAATTTAACCACCTAACCAGAAAATCACACCTCCTGTTTGCAATGACACCATGTGCAAGCCTAGAAAATTGCAGAGACAATAAACATCAATATCTGTGCATCTTTATGTCAGTACCACCAAGCCGATCAGACAGCGATTCCTTCCCCTTACCTAAAGCAGGCAAAAATCCAAGTATTTGAATTCTGTCACGTGTTTGAGTCACGATAATGTGAATCGCTTGCTTCCCAGCAAAAGGATTTTGTCCTCTGCCAGCAGTGAAGCCCAAAGAAACCCTCGTCCATATGGAAACATGACAAAATGGCACTCCCTCAAAACTTCATCCCTTTGTGGCAGATGTTAGTTTGGGATATGTCACGAGGGGTGCCTGCTGACTGTTGTCTTTCAGAAGCCGAGTGGTGCCACCACCAGCACAGTCTGGATGAAAATCAAGTGGCTGTGGCCCATTTTATAAATTCCTCTGCTGCAGTGCAGCTCAGGAACAGATGTGATCTTGTGATGCAGGCACGGGAATGATGACACGGTTATGATCCAGTCTGGAAAGCCCGTAGCAGTTTTGTTAAAACTAATGAACACGGAACTCTCCCCCCTCTTCCCACCCCCCGTGAGTAATGGGGCTGTAAAAACCTCAGAACGAGTGGGATGTCCCTGAGGACACTGGTTGGAAGGCAATGCCTCTCCCTCATCTCTGCATTAACTGGGGGAGATGTACTGACGCCGCACGATGGGCAAGCTTAGTGGCAACCCCTGCCCCATGTAATGTGACATGACATGCTCAGGTCTTTATCCTGTCATTAGGAAAAAGGCAGGTCACACTGGAGCAGAGAGAAGCCCATGCAATTCTAGCCAATGTAATTTGAACCTTAAAATCAAATCTTTGGGTTGCCAGATGGACGGCAAAAATCTGTTTTGTCATATGGGAAAAATGCCTTCTACATTACCAAACAGAAAACTGGTATTAGCTCAGGCCACCCTTCGAAGTGGATATAAACCAGACTGCAAGCTGTGATTTGCTGATAGGAAAACTAGCCATGAGAGCCATATGCTCAGCCCTAGCTATTCCCAGCTGTTCTCCTAGGTGTGGGATCCCTCTACTGCTTCCAGACTCAGAAAACAGACAAGCCATAGCGAGCTAAGCAACTTTTTCTCGCTCACAGCTACATATTAAGCCTAATCTCTTAAAAAACCACACTGTGCCATACCAAAACCACCTAACATGCCTTCAAAGGCCTGCCACATCTTCCTTTATTAAATAAGAGGACAAGCTAACTCGAGTTCCTGCACAAGAAGTGATATTCAGATAATATCACAATATAATAACTGTATTTCACAGTCCAAAGCTTCAGCTGAGGTTTGTCACATCTCTTCCCATGAAGTCAGTGCACAAAGGAAACACACAGCACCAAAACCACTAGGTACCTGATTTGTAAACACAAAAATATCAAGAATTCTCCTACTCTGTTAACAGGTATATATGTTTCTTTCCAAGATTATAAATGGTATACCCAAGAATAAAAAGAAACTCCTTGCACAGTACCACTTACACTTTCTGACAAAACCAGTAAGTCCCAGTGCAGATATCTTAACCCTTGGTTCCTGAAATTATTCACCATAAGCAAGCTGGCATCCTTATCACAACCTGCTTCCAATATTAAAGCAGGACTGACTTTACGTTGGGTAAAATGTTAAGCACAGCATCTGCATTGGGGAGATTGCTTATTACTCAGCCACGATCCCAAGTATATCTGAGTCTCTGCATCACCAAAACACAGCTGATTCAGTGACAACTTCAGCATTAATACCACACTAATTTCTGTGCACCAAGCAGTAAAATGGTTCAGTGCTTTCAAAGATGAGAACTGTTACTGTTGCTGCTGTAGCCATTGTTACAATCCTAAAGAGACTTTGTGGAACTTTCAGAGTGCTGTTTGTCCAGTTCCAAAAACTGATTCACTTTAAGGCAAAGTGTACATTTCATTAATGGCTAGAGCGATGGTTTAATGACTTAAAACCAGCCAACCAAAAAGCTAATACTAATTCCTTGTGAAATTATTAACTCTGACATGCAAGAAAATACACTTTTTTTTCACTTTCTCTATGGTCCTCTCTAATTTCTCATCATTAAGCACTCCTCAAATGAAATATGTTTTTCCAGGAGTAAATTAATACTCCTTTTTGCAGTATGTATTAGAAATACATATTGGGAAGGTCCCTAAAAAGGTGATTTATTGTAACAGCACACTGCTACTTTAAATAACTCTCTGTCTCAATCATACTTTATGCTAATAAAACCTTGAAATTAATTAAAGCACAGAGAGGCACACACAATAGGCAAGCAGGATTATCACACTACCTTTTTTGTCTTCAGAAAGCTGAATGAGTGAAACGGATTGCTAGTTTCATCCATACTATGAATTGGTTCTCCAGCTCAAAAATGAGAATCCCATAGGACAGAAAAGAATTGATGGTTTCTGCTCAGAAGGAAGCCATGGAATGAATTGCACACCCCGCCAGAGTTCATCTGTACCGAGACAGAGCAGTGGCAGGAAGCCTCTCTATTGTTTCCCTTCATTTCAAACAAGCAAGGATGATATCTAAAATAGCAACTGCTTTAGCAGGTTCCAGTGGAAGGAAAATAGTGGAAGGTTTTAATCAAAACTTAAACCTTTAGGCAAACACTATCACTTTCTTTTGTGAGCTGACCTAAATTTCATAGTAAAACAGAATAAAAATATTCCAAATCATAATGACGAGATTGATATCATAGAATTTACATTCTTCAGTAGCCCTGCACATTTAACAGAGCTAAACCAATTGAATTCACAGAATGAGAAGAGATTTTACATCTTTTCCTCAATTAACAGCGGTACAACAACCCAAAGCCCATATCACTGTGCAGTTTTATTAAAGTTTCTAGAACACGATGTATTTTATTTTTCTCATATTTAAAGAAAATCTTCACCTCAAGAAAATGAACCTTTTTTTAAACAAATGCCAAAGCCTAACGAAGCAAGCAGTCTTACTGGAGATTATGTAGATGATGCTGCAAAGCACAGCGAATGTGACAGCTCATCTATCAAAGAAAACAAAAGGGTTTATGCATCTAAACTAAATAGAAGCTTTTGAAACAGCATGGAGAGTAGTTGGTAGAACTTTACTTATTATAATATAAATAACTAGGAAAGTGAGATGTTATTTGTTTAACAAAGAAGGCAGAAATATTAAAAGAAGATGGCACAGTGTGTTATGCAGGCTCTATGTTTGACAATAGCTTCTACCTCAACGCCTTGAAGCGCACGGCAACTGATAAAAATCCTACTTTTATTTAGCACAAATGCAGTATCCCATACAAGCATTACCCTTTCTTTGAACATATTGCTCAATTAATGGTGATTTTTATTTTCTGCCAGTAATTCACCAGAAGTAAGCTCCAGCTCCAAAGGACTGCTGGGATGAGACAGTATTATAAGTAATTGACAGACAGCCTGACACTCAGCACAAGATTGAGTGTGGATCTGTCTGCATTTAAATACTCTTCGTTCCTGGGCAATCTAATGAGCAAGAGAAACATTCGTATGAGCAAATCATAATTAAGGTACAGCTAATATGCACAGATTTAACTGGTCAAGCAGTGCGCTACTTAATGTTAACCCCTTTTTGCAATACCAATTTTTATTCACAGATTATTAAATATAGAAGAGCACTAGATGCATGCATAAAATATTCTGTCTTGATGGAAAACTGAATTTTGCATAAATAAAGCCAGTGCTTTATGTATCTCAAAGCATTTTTTCTACTAGTGTTTTAAAGAACATGAGCTTCATTCCCAACAACACAATTGTCTGGAAGGAAACCTTTATTGTTCAAAGTTCCCAATTTGTTAAGGTTTTTGAGAGAACCCAAGATTCACGAATGCAGCGTAAAACCTTCCAGAAGAGTAAAATGGGTTCTCATTTTGACATTTATTAAGCCAAATCATATTCTACCAGCTGGAAATGAACATGTCACCAAGCATTTACAGACGTTAGGATCTGCTGTGTCTGAGATGTTAAAATTCTAGATTAGAGAAAATGGTGTGGCAAAATGTATCCCAAAGCACAGCAGAGATTCATCCATTTCCTAACCCCATAATATAAAAAAATGCATTGACTCTGGGGTGAGCTCACGTTCCCATGACACCATGTCTTAAGGAGTAATTTCAAGGAAATGTGCTATCTTTGAAAACCCCAAAGACAAAGAACACTTTGAGAGGAAGAACAGGAGAAACAGACTATTTTAGTACTGAAAACCGAAAAGCAGGAATGCACAGAGTATGCAAAGATCCACATACAGCTTCCATACGACAAATGAGCATTTAACATAATTCCAAAGGAAATGGTAAACATCCCTTCATACCCCACCCTTTTTTTTTTTCAGAAGGACGGAGGCAATTGCCCCGTCCTCCTCCCTTTAGTACTGAGGTTCCTTTCAATTATACTGCTAGCATAACAGACACAGTTTGCATAGAGACAACTTTGTAATTACAGCAAGAAAAAGTTGCATGGTCCATCGAGTACAAAACACTACAAAACTCACAGTAATAAGAAGTCAGGGGCTTAACTATTCATTTATTTAAATGTATGCTGCAGTTTTCATTTTTTCTGGTCAAATCAACAGATTTTAATTGGCACTTTCAAAAGCAGCAGTCTATGAAAATGACAAAAAATAATACTAGAAACAAAGCAAATACATGCCCTTAAAGTCCTTTTAATTCTTGAAATTATGCTGCCCTTTTATTTGCCATTGAGGAATGTGTGCATATTATTCCCTTTTTAAACACATTTCAAATCAGCTTACACTCTAGGTTATTCAAAACTTGAGCTTATGCACAAAGCTCAAAAACACTTGGTGCACTCAGAGGAAAAAAAGGACAACAGAGAAAAAAGAAAAGTGAATTAGTAATTTTACTGTAATACTGTAATAATTTCCTATGTGCTGTGTCAGGGCACGTTTCAGGGAGCCATCTGTAGGGTATCAGCTTCAATGAGGTTAAGGAACATAAACACCGAGCTGACACGAAAAATCAAAGCAAAAGAGCAAAGGAATACTACTGCGACTTGTGGTACACTTGGCACACCTTCTGCATTTAAAGACTCTGCTGCCATGCAGACTCCATCTCAATGGCTGGTGTATCACTCAAATGTCCTGAATTAATAACGGAGATACAGCCCACAGATGGCATATAGTATGGTTTGAGACAGACTCATTTTGACAGGTGACAAAGACGACTACTCATCTAGTCATGTGAAATTAAGCACTTACGGGAATGGCAGGTGTGAACTGCCTCCTTTATACAGATTTGGAAGCATCCCATCACTCACAGAAAGTGCCGTACTAAAATCCCAGACAACTCTGGGATTATGTTAAATCCACAAAGGAGGCAAGCTAAGGCTGAGATGTGAGTCCCTGCCCTTTTATAGTCTGGATGATCTGGAGTCCCTCGTGATTTGGACAGAGCCCTGGATACTTAAAAAGAAAATTAAGTTTAAACCTAAGGAAAAGCGAAACATAGTCAAGGCAAAATTAGTATCTAACACTATGCCATGAACATTAATTAATTTTAAGCTGCTATGCGTTTCGCCTTATTTTTTTACTTTCTAGACCAATTCCCATTCATCGTTTATCTACTACCATTGTTTTAATGGATTTTTCCCAACCCTCCCTCTCCATCAGTCACTGGAAGTGGATGTTAAACACTGTCTCACTAGAACAGTAGCGAGTAGCTTCATAATATGAGTGGGGAAAAAATGCCTGGAGGTTACCTCTAAAACAGGGTGTATTCCTTACGTACTTTTGCTACATGTTGATACCATGGGGTGATAAAATCTTTGACATCTGGCAGTGTGTGTAATTAGAGCAGTAGCTCTGTGCAAAGACACATGGGCAAGAACACACCGGGAAACCACACACACGTGCACTCCTTGCAGGTTTTTCTAGGACTACATAATGGATTCTAACACTAACCTTCTCCTTCACATTATATAAAACAAAAATAAATTCTGAGGCAAATTATTTTTCCCTGGCCATAGTTCATGTCTGTTTATTAAAATTTTATTCCATGTAGATAAAATCCCAAGTTTTCCTCAATGTCACGCTGCATCAGCATGTTAAGACAGGACTGACACTGGGCAAGGGCATATCTCAAAATCTCAGTTTGAGACCAACCTTGAAATAAGCAAGCTATATGCTTCATGATGTATCCATTCAAACAGACTGCTAAGACTGTGAGAGCACTTTGGAAAACACAATACTACTTCCTTTGCTTGGCCAGGTTTTCTCTGAGAGGAAAACTGAGGATGTCTCCTGCAGGTAAGCCACAAACTCCAACTTCTTTCTCAGTCTTAGTACCACGACCAAGAGCTGGAGTCTCTGGTCCTTCAGTTTCTTTTAACACGCCAAAAGATCCTCTCTGCCATACCAATAAACCTCACGCTGGGGAAGTCCTGCCAGGATTTGCTGTGTTCACCTTACTGAGCCCACTGAAAGCAGCAGTGAAATTTTAAAGTGCATTTCCCATGCTTCCTTCATAGACATTGGTTTGTTCAGTCTGGGGTGAACTGCATAGTGGGCAAACTAAATTCACTTCCAAGAAAATCAGAGCAGTACCCATACTCCAGGTTCACAGTGAATGTACTCCAAGCCCTTGGTGGGAACAGAGGGATTTAAACTAATGGTATGTCTTTGAAACAGCTTTGGATCATGGGTAGTGGGAAAGTTCGATTAAGAGAATTAAATTTATTTTGAAGTAAAGACTCCAAAATGCAGATAAATTGAGATATAGTGGCTTCACTACCAAATTCTGTGATTTCCTCATCTTCTCGTCATACTTCATACTATGCACTAATGTAAGCACAGACATCATCTGTGGCTAAAGAAAACAGCAGATAAAAAACCCTAGTATTTCAGATTATACCCTGAATAATTGTGATAAATGCTCTTTTTGTAATGACTTAGGTCAGTCTCCAGCATGTCAAAAAGTGTTTAATATTTTGCATGACTATAATGCATTGCATGGTTCCAAACATATCTTTCTTTTTAGACAAGAAGGCCCAAATGAATGCATATACAATTTGAAAACACATGGTTGCTACTCAGCCCAAGGCTGTTCATGCTACACAAGGCACTATCACCACCATATTTACTGAATAAATAACTAAATTGTCAGACCACACAGCACAAGCATAGTAAGGATTTTCATGAGATCAACAGTATCCTCTGAAATGACGAACATCTTCAAGTACAGAATGGTATTTATCTGACAGAAGTACCTGAAGGCACTGGTTAAGCTATTTTAAATTGTATGAAAACTTAAACTGACTCCCTACCTTAAACAAACTTGAGTTTGGATGGCCACTGGCCCAGGCCCCCAGATCTACCAAGCCTTCCAGCACGAGAGCCTTAATGCCCATTACAAGCACTCACAGCTTTCCTTTGCCCCCTCCTCTGCTCTAATTCCACCACTCCTGACCCAAGGGAAGTTGTCTTCTCCTCCTACTCTCCTTGTGCTGGGCTCCATCAGTGGGACAGCAGAGCTGTTGGCTTCTACTCCTCAGTGGAGACTAAGAAACTGATTCCCAGATACTGAGGCAGATGAAACACTCTCACCTGCAGGTAAGCTCCAATAAATATGGGAAAAAACAAAACTAATCAAACTTTTAGGCTGAGTCTCTAGGGAAGCTCTGTCCAGATCTTAACATTAATTTCTTCATTTGGATGACTACTGTTGCTCCATGCCACATATCATTTCTAAAGTGAAACAAACCCTTGCCGAGCAGCTGCATGTGTACAGTTGTATGCAACTGCCAAAAGTGTCTGATTTTTAAAAAAGATACACGATTGGAATGACTTTGTCCTTTGCATTGCATACAAAAAGCGACACAAGATTAGTACATTTTCCCAGGTAAAATTTTTTCACAGACAGCCAAACAACATGCTAATTAGACAGATGACTTCTAACAAAATAAATTAATAAAATGCAGCACCTTTTAAAACAATTAATGAGAGATGTTTGCAACAAATAACACATCTTCATACCTTTCTTAGGAGATAACAGATCTACATCTGGATTTCATCCTGATCAACTGACATAAGGGTTAATCAGTTTCTCACTCAATTTTGGTTTTTTAAACATATTAGAGTTTTACCCTTTCCTCAACTGGAAAGTTAAAAGTTGCCCAATAAAAGTTTATTTTGTTTGGTGAAAATGTATACAGGAGACTGCTTACATTCCCCAGTGATCCTTCAGAGACAAGTCTGGTAAACTTGGAAGAGGAGATTAGATGAAGATCCAGAAGGCAATTTTTTTTTTTTTCAAATTTAGTTCGACAAATCAGCAAAATTACGTCATCAAATTTCAAGATCGGAAATTCTTGGTCACACGTGAAGCACAGAAATGTGATTAAATAATCCTTAGAAATATCATGTAAACTGGAAATTGTATGGAGCACTGAAGAGGATGAGCAACAGCAGTACCAATTTTGTTGCTACTGCACAAAAAGGCTGATGCACACAAACACGTGTTCTGCACAGCAACATTCAAGACACACACTTTCAGCAGGCTTCCATGAATTCCTCTCACTTTGCCATGACACCTAAAGATCCATTTTCAAAGAGATAAGAGTATTTTTCCTAAATATGAGTCAGATAAAAAAATAAGTCCTACCTACAGCACCTTCTGGAAAATTTAGAAACAGGAAGACTAGATATCAGAAATTTACAGATTTGTAACATGCACACACTCACTATGACGGCTGCTGATTGAAGGAAAGCAACATTCTTTCCGCTTTTCTTGGATTATATCAAGAGTGCCCCTTACCTCAGCAGAGCAGTTTGTTATTTACAGCAACTGATTTTTCTATTTTTTTTAAAGCTTTCAGAGTACTCATACAATGACCAGCAGTGACAAAAGCAGCAGTCTGTGCCAAAACACTTTTAATAATGTGAATTAAAAAGAAAGCAAAGACACTAACTGTGAAAATTGCTAAAAGCTTGATTTTCTTCTGTACAAGATGCTGAAAAACGTTAAAATAAAAAAGAAAAAGAAGAAAAGCTTGTAACAGATGAGAGAGTCCAAGACACAATGCAAAGCTCTCAAAAACACAACCACACAACTTCCTAAGGGCTCCTATTCAGTGTGCTAAGACTCTCTCTTAACGAAGCATATGCTAAACCAAAGAACAAAAGTAACAACCCAGGAAGTTTCTTGCAGGTTTCTGCAGTTCATGTTCTTTAGCTGGTGAAGTGAAAACCTACTTATTCCTACCAAAATGAGATTCCTCTGGCCCATGTGCTTCAACAATAGGCAAAGGTGCAGTTACAGCACTCTGATGAGAAAATACTGTCCTTGACATTTTAAGAAAACACAGGTGCAACTATTAATGTTACAATATCTTTGGGAAAGCAGCATGGAAACCAGCTACTTATCTGGGTATTGCATAGGCACACGGTTACAAAATTTACCTTCAACTACATCCTTCCCTCCTTTTTCCTCCTCTTTAAAGTTATGTTCATTCTGTGGACAGTTCCTAGGAATTTCAATAAATTCATTTGCTGACAGAATCCACCAAAACCAATCTACCTTCGAGAAGAAACTTTCGCTTTCTCCTCTGCATGAGGAGGATACTCTTTCAAATTCAGACTGTTATATACTTCTAATTTCATTGCACTGCTTTGTTACATTTATTTTAAACACAGATATATGCTTACATTTCTATTTCTTATCATGGAAGCGCTAAACATGCTTAGGATAATGACTGCATCACTGAGTGAGACCAGCATACAGTGTTTCTGGAAATATTTGTCTGAGGTGCAGCAGGATGAAAAATTCAATCCCATAGTCCATCACTTGCTAATGACATTTCCTTTAGTTCTTGGAAAGGCTAGACATACACACAAATGAACATCACTACAATAAAGTCCTACAGGTCAGAGATCTCAGTAATATTATAATTCCAAAATTATTTGAGTGTCTTATTATCTCAATAACTTGCTGTGTCAGGCAAATGGCTTAACACTGTTAGTCTAATTTTGTAAATGTATTGTAAGTCTATTATTTTTTAAGCTACTGCTTAAAATGAAAGACACTTCACACAAGGTTCCATGCTGACTCACTCAATGAATGCCTATGTCGGCATATAAATGATTCCTTTTCTTCCTTACCTCCAGATGCTCTAAAATATAGGGAGGGTTTGTCATGCCAAGCCTCAGCATAGCTCCCTCAGGGATAACTTCAACCAGCTTCCAGAGAAGCGTGGGGAGGTCTGTGCCAATGTCTCTGCCATAAGCCCCTGTGTCTTCACTGGTCAGCCATATCTCACAAACACCCTCTGTGAATAAAAGAAAGAGATAATTAACAAATCTGTTTTAGAGCTGTTTATTTTATCATACAGCTGCTCACTCTTTTAAATGCAGTATTTCACATGGCTATTATGCAGCCAGACTGGGTATTCAATTGCAAAGGGGAGGGAAGGAGAAGGAAGGCTTATCCCATGGGTAGCAGTGGGTTATTAAGTTCATTTTATGAGCACAAGAGTGCTACAACAATGCTGTAAATTATCATTGCTGTGGAGTGATTAACATTCACAGCCAATGACTAATTCTGTGCTGCCTCTACAGCAAGTCAGACAAGTTTAGTACTCTATTTTTTGAGCCTAATTCATTAAACACCGCAAGCGACATCACCCAAGCAGAGTTTGCACTAATGGTTATTACAGTAGTTAGCTTATTAACTGGTAAGCTTCCAGTGAGCAAAACCAGCTCTAAAGCACTGTGATTAACATTCCTCCTGAAGTAACTATTAAAATCTTGTATTCTTTAAATTATACAATTAGCAAATGCAATATTAAGGTTTGTATTGAAAAGGTTAGTGACCACGGCACGACAGAGTGATGGTACAGGAAAGCCTGTTTCCTGGCAGTTAATGCTTCATTTTCCATCAATCGGAGCCTTAGGAAGTAGTGCATTTGATTTATATTGTAAATAGCAACCTTGAACACTGATATTTGGTAATAATATCCTCCTACACAAAGAGGGGAAAGATTGTAACACCCTTCAACAACAGTTGAAAGCCTTGAGGTTTCACGCAGCCGCTTCTGCCAGGCTGCCCAGCTTTCGTCCTTTTTGCAATGCAATCCCTCTCCCCTTCCTTACCACCCCAAAGCAAGAAATAAGCCATTGAAAACAGGGTGTCTGTAAGGAAAACACCTGTGATTCCTAGTAAGATAAGATACCATTAACTCAGTGAAGAATTAAACTTTTAAAACCAATCATAAACTGGTAAAAGAAATACTCAAACACTGGAAGGTGCATAATTCATCAAAGCACTCTTTGGACCAGCAGAGAATGTATCATAAAATGTAAATGTTTATGTTATAAATATATACTCAGATGAGGAAAACATAAGCACATATACAGCCTTTAATCACATAAAAAGCAATAAACCTAGAAAACCAAATGTTTTACAAAATGTAAATTCAAGACTGCTACTCTTAAATTCACACCGTAACAATAAAGGCAAAGAGCAAGTTAAGTTGAGCATCAAAGTTAATCCAAAGTACAGAAATGTTTTCAAGGTAATTTATTACTTAGAACGAAGAATGCTTAAAAATCAAAGGTTAACCATAAAACTCATCACTTCTTAAGTTTTGCTTCAAGAACGGGTTAGTGAGGGAGATGTATAATTCGGATCTTGAGAGAAGTCTGGTGTAAAGCATTCCTGAAGTACTAAGAGCTCTTTCATTGACCATTTGCAGTCACAAGTTTGTAGCCACACTCAAATGAGCTCCCCGCGCAGAATCTGCCTGCAGTACACAGTCACACAGTGGATTTCACTGCACTTGCTAATGTTTTTGGAATTCATCTAACCACAGGCAGTACCCACCATGAAACACACTCTAGGGTTTGCCGCCTGCCCTACATTTTCCTGAAGTACGTGAAGAAAAGAAGTGAATTTTACATGCTATATGTTAAAAAGAAGAGAAATATAAGGAATCTTAATGATTGATATGGTCCTGTTTTGTTTGGTTTGTGTTTCTTTATATGAGTCTCCAATGGCCATAAGAACACTACAAAACTTATTGATTTGCTGAGTTTCTACTGCAACAGAGTAATTCTCATTAGCACGCTTTCAATCTAAAGAGTTGCATGGGGTTTGGGTTGGATTTCCTTTTTCTTTTTTTTCATGAAAATGGCTAATGGAACACTGCCTCGCAGTTACCAGATGAACACTGAGGAAAAAAATAAAATCACCGGCTAGGAATGGAAATAACATTCCGGTGGAAAACAACAGCGAGCTTTTAAAGCTGCATAGGTGGGGACCATTAGCCCCCTGGTGGGCTGAAACTTCAAATTAAATCACAAGAAGAGGAAGCAGCTGTAATAGTAAATCAGCAACAACAGGAATAACTGTCTCATCTGCTCTCCGATCAGGGTGTTGAACAACAAGCAATGGGAATAATTCATGCTGAGAGATCCAAGGATGTAGTCTTATTATGGGGGGGGGCAGGGAGGGGGAAGAACACCTGTATTTTAGGAAAAAGTTCACGTCCCAATTTCAGGTTGACAAAATGGATCTTCAAATACTGAAAGCTACTGTGAGTGATAAATATTTACAAGTGGGATAAATAGGATAAATCAACTTTGTACATAACCGTGCGTGATAGAGGTTTTGTATCAACTGATTTTAGGCCGTTTTTTCTAGTCCTTTGCATCCTCAGTTTAGGAACCTAAACTTATACCTGGTAAGAGGAGAAAACAATAGACCTCTCAAACAGTATTAATGAAGTCAGTCAACACTTCCTATTTTCACTCCACCCAGTTCCCCTCCAAACTCCAGCCCTCCACAGGAACCTACTTAAATCCACTGTCTTATCATGTATAGAATTTTTTTCCTTTCTTTTGCAGTGAACCGCACTCGATCATTCACCACTCTGTTACTGGGCAATTTTGGTGCTAATAAAGGCAAGCTGATTTTGTAAACAAGAAAATTGATCCAAACGGCAGACTTCAGATGTGCAAACTCAGAGCATTTGTTACAGTATTAAGGCCAATTATCGTTATATCCAAGTAATTACAAGTCTGCCTTTGGTCACAGCTCGTGGTTTATTTCTCACTCTGCCATCACTATCCAGCACAAAAGAGAAACCTTAACAGTTGGCCTCTGATCTCTGCTCTGCTGTATCTGGAGATTACTGAGAATGAAAAATGTTGGAAAAAGAATAGGTTCCAAGCAAATGAAGAAAGTTCTGAGCCTATTCCTTCTCACATGTCTCAATATAAAGGATACTCATTGCACATTATCTGACGTGGGTTCTAACTTCATTTTTGTGGGGTAAGCAATCCTTGTCATAAAGAAGATTAGAAATCCGACAGCTATCACTCCTACAAAATATGTGCATTTCTGGTTAAGAGACTACTAGAAATTATTAATTTCTTTAATAAAAAAACTTCTAGCATTTTTATTTTGCTTTATCTTCATGTCACTGTTGTAAACACTCTTTTCAGCAGTACCAAGCATCCTTTAAACTGAAGGGAAGTCTACTCATCAGAAAAATTAATCTGCTTTGATCGACAACAAGATCTGAAGATGTTAAAATACTGGGACACCAACCCCAGTGAATTCTCATATTTGATAACAGACTTCGTACAAATGAAATTCAATCCCCAAATCCCCCTGTTTTTTCCTTCTCCTCCCCTTCTTGTTCTCCTCTTTCCTGGCAGATTTTTCAATGTGAACAGGAGTGGCTTTTCCAACAGCACTATTCTCTGCAGGCTGCCTCAGCAGGAGGCCCCTGACTCTGACCTTCTCAGTAGCCCACATATGCTTATCAATAACTGCCTGACCTCCTTGTGATTCCTTCTCCAGCAGTGAATTCTTATGGCAGCCTGCAGTGCTGTACAGACCACAGAAATACCTCTCCCAATGCACCACAGAAATCTAAAAGACCATCTGCCAAGGGGAGGCCTTACTTAAATGTTTGTCTAAAACTCTTGCAGACCTGAGGACAGTCAATCTGACCACTCCTGATAACAACCTTAGAATTATTTAAAAACAAAAAAATCATGGCCAAAGATAAAGGCTTAGAAAACACCAAATTCATTGTTCAGAATGAGCTTAGCCTACTTTATTTTCTCTTCAATTATTTCAGTTTCTCCTTATTTATTCAGCATGGATTTTACAGGCACCATTTACATACTTGACGTGTATGTGTGTATATGTATGTGCTAGGTTACTTTGCTGAATCAGTGCCTTAACTGGGAAATTGTGAAGACATCTGTGCACATAGCATATCACTGTACCAACCTGGAAATAACCCAAGTTTAAACAGAAACTGAGATTTGGAGGAATCCATTTCCTCCTGTAACTCTGAAGTACTCTGCAAGTATTGATTCACCATCACCCAAATGTCCTCTTAAGACTCGGTTCAACCACATGGATCAGCACTGAAGCATCCCATTGCAGGGACTTCCTGAAAGAGAAAATCAAACTGGGAACAACTCACTGATGCTATGAAGGGTTTGGAAGGATTTATTTCCAGCTCACCAAGAAACCCTTATCCTTATTTCATCTGTATACACACAGAGCTTCAGGAGGATAGAAAGAATGGAGCTGGACACAATCCTGTACAAACTCGAGTTACTCAGATAATAACTCACACCAAACTGTCACAATTAGAGAATGCAGGATATCTGACAAGCAGATGAAGAAAGTAGATTGAGGTAAAAAAGACAGGTCTAGGTTCAGGGCTGGTGAAAGAGGCAAGCTGTCAGGCTATAACCTAAAGGATTAATGATTTTTTCTGTATTTTGTAAAGTGCAGGTCAGCTTATGGTTCAGCACTGTATCGTACAAACACCGTGCTGCAGTTCTGTTCACAACGCACTGCGTACAACAGCCTGAATTTCTAAGGGATCTTTATTAATGCTCAAAAGTATTTCCTCTTTTTAAAAGACCTACTTTTTTACCCTTCTGGATAGTCTTAAGGACATGGAAAATGGTTGTCCACTCCTGTTTTCTTAATGCTTGCCACGAACGGGAGAACAAGATCTGAACAGCATCATGAATGTGGGCTGACCTACTACAATTGCAGCTGTGTTCTGAGTATTTCCAAGGACAGCAATACCACAGCCACTTTGGGTAATCTGTTCCAATATTTGACCACCCTAAGGGTAAAATATTTTTACTTGCACCTAATTGCAATTTGCTGTGTTCCAACTTGTCCTGTTACCTATCATCCCATCTCTGCAAGACCTGTCTGACTTCAAGACAGTCTGGCTCTGTCTTCTCTGTACCATCCCATTAGGCAGTCATAAACAGCAATAATAACTCCTCTTAGCTTTCTTTTCAAAAGCTCCACAAATCCGTTTCTTGTCTGTTGTGTGCTCCATCCTCCTGATCATTTCAGTGTCCCTCTGCTGAATTGCTGCAGTGCGTCAGCCTTGTCCTCAGGCACCCAAGAATGGACAGAGCACTCTCTCTGTGACGTCTCATAATTGCCAAGTCCAAGGCACCAGTCACTCCCTGGGGCCTGCGGCTGCACTCTCCAACAGCAGCTGGGGCACAGCTGGCAACTGCAGAGGGGTTCCACTGCTGACTCGTGTGCACCAGCTTTCCCAGAGGAACTCCAAAGGCTGCAAAGCTGCTTCCCAGACAGTCAGCTCTCCAGATCCATAGTGCAGCACGGTGTTATTTCACCCTAGATTCGGGACATTTTACCAGTCTTTGCTGAACTTCATGAAGTTACAGTCAGTCATTTTCTCCAGGCAGTTGAGGTCCCTTGCAATATTAGCTGTACCATCCAGCCAGTCAAGTACTCCCCTAATGTGCATATCATCTCCCAGATTCCTCAAAATGCACTGTATCTCGCTGTCCACCTTGTTATGAAAGACATGAAATACTGGCTCCAGTATCAATTCCTGCACAACCCCCTCAGTAACCCCCAGCTAGACCTTATACCATGGATTGCCACGCTGGAAACCTGACAGTCCAATAAATTCCTTTACCCTCTCACCATCCACTAATCCAGTCTATACCTCACTACTCTTAAGAACATTATGGGAGACTACACTGAAGTCATAGACAAATTTAAGGTAAACAAAACCAAACGAACCACACCAAAACAGAACAGAAAATTCCCCAAACGGAAGAAAAAATCCAACTCCACCCCAAAACCCCAAAACAAAAAAGCAAACATCCTACGCCCCCAAAAAACCCCAAACCAACCCACCCCCAAACACTGTAACTCCACTGCTTTCCTCTCCTCCACAAAGCCAGACATCCCATCTGAAAAGTCACTCAGGACCGTCACATGGTTTGCTGTTGGTAATCCTATGCCACATGTTCCCAAGCACCCTCTTGTCCTTCCTGTGCCAGGACATGGCTTCTAGGAGTGTTTGCCCCACACAGAGTGAGGTTCAACTGCCCTGTAGTTCCCCAGTTCACCCTTCATGCTTTTTCTGGAGGGTAAGGTGACATTCCCCCTTCTTCCACGAGGAATCTCCCCTGGTTGTCATGTCCTTTGAATGAAGAGAGAGAACAGCCTCATAATGACATCAGCCAGCACTCCCGGCACACTTGGATGCCTCTCACTGCAGGATTATTTCTATTACTTCTGGATGTCAGTCTGCAGCTACAAAAACTAGAGCTCTGTTTTGCAAGTGCTTAGCTCAGTACAAGCCTGTAAAGCAGTTGTGGTTTCTACTACCCACAGGATGACACATATATTGGAGTGCTTAGGAAATGAACACAGTAACTTTTATGGTCTACATATTTTTGAGAACAAATGTTTGGAAACTAATATGAAGTGACATACAGACCACGTTATACTGACTGAGATCATTCCACCTATGTAGGAATAACGTTGTTATTTTAAAAGCAGAACACTGAACAGTATCACTTTGGAAGATTCTGTTTGGCTGTGTTGTCTACCACACTTGGTAACAAAATTAAAGACATTTTTTCTTTCTCCTTGCCAACATACTTCAGTAAATGTTTACACTAACAAATGATTAAAGTTCTCATGTATTTATATAAAAATGCTATCCATTAGTATATATTCATGGTATGAAATTCTCAGACCCTATGAAGCCATAACAGGAACTTGATTTAAAGGATCATTTACTACAGACATGACATAGATACTAACAATGAATTCCTGATCCTGCAAACTAATGCAAAAAAGTTTGGGCTATATTCACAAACTGCAAATTAGAAAAATTAATTGCACCTTGGGCCCCCGTAACTCTTCCAGCAATTGCTTTTTCAAAAGTATAAAACATATTTTGGATTTTGGTTAGATTAAGTTATATTTTCACAAAGTAAAACCTACTCTCTCTCTCTCACATACTAAGTTGCAATCAGAGCTTAAATTAACTTTGATGGAAAAGAGCTGAAGAAATATCTTATCAAGCACAATGCAAAAGAATTCAGGAAACAGCTTGGTTCTACTTCAACAAAAATGTGCTAATGAATTTTTTTTAATTTATGTTTTATACATTTTTCCCCTCAAAATGCATTTGTATTTTTGTGTTATTTTATGTAATTTACAAAATCTAATCAGCGCTGAACCACAGTAAAAAAAATAACAAGCATTAGGAACAAGAACTTTTCTAAATCACCTCTAAGTCAGAATAACAAAACACTGTGGTTTTGCACAGGTTAAAAAATCTCCCCCTCCCCTCCAATAACACAACATATGCACATGCTTCTACTACCACCTTTCACAACAATTTTTAGGGTTACTTTGGAGATTTTACAAGAACAACTCCATACTGAAACTAAGAGTTCTGGCCCAGCTACCCATCTATTCCTTAGTAACACCAAAGTAAGTTTTAGGTAATGATCCTCTGCCATCTGCTTTATATTTAGATGTGAAGTCTGATAGAAGAGCCTAATGGCCACATGACTAACAGCGGCTTTCCATTTTATATTCTGTGGTTAAGAAAGTGGAAGCTGCAAATGCATTTATTCAAAATTTTACTTTTCCAAAGTCACGCATCTGAGAAGTGAAACTGATGAAACCATTTAGAATATGGGTTCACTGAATTTGCTTATTTATCTAAATCCATGGCATAAAAGTCTCAAAACCAGAACCGCTCCTTTTGCAGAAAACGCTTTGCCATCAAGGCATTTACAAAGGAAGTTCACTACCTGTGACTGTTGTGGGGTTTGGCGGTTCCACAATTTGTACCATAGTTTATTTTGCTCAATTCTCCTACTATATTGATAAGCAAAGTATTTTTATAGAAGGAGTTTTTCGAAACAAGGAATAAAAAAGCTTGTAACAGCACTAAAAGTTTCATTTAAATTATTCCTTCTTCCTATGGCATTAAAAAAAAAAAGTTTGAGAGTTCCCAATAAAAAGCATGCAGCAGATAGAGCCAACTAATCATTAAACACCAAAGAAAGCATAAAAGGTTTCTCTCTCCCACAAAGCAAACTCTTGTCCTTGCTTACAAAAGAGGTCATTCTACCCCTATAGGGCCCTCTGTTCCTAACAGCTCGCTGCTAGAGCATAAACCAGCAGCCCTGTCTCGCTTGTTTTGTAGCTGTAGTGCGTTAGCAAAGGGGAGAGGAAGGAGGGGAAGGAAAGGGAACAGGATAATAGGTCACTTGCTGCTGCAAACAGCATGATAGCTAAACTTATTATGAGTCCAGTTTCATTCTGCTAGAACAAGAGAGATTCAAAGGGGCATGAAGACAGTCAGGCTGCTGAAGTTTGCTCAGTGCCAACACTGCAGCATTATGCATCTTGCTTTCAAGGAGGATTAATGATACCATACATCATGATGATAAATTGGGGTTTGTAGCCGGTTTGAAGAGAAAGGGGAGGAAAAGATTTTTTTTAAAAATGGAGGGAAAAGCCCATAGTTGAATTTCATGAGTTGGTCCTATTTTTCAGGCTGAGGAAGTTATTCTTTAAGAGAGAGGTCTGTGCTTTTTCTATTGGTCACCTGCCTGTGACCCTCCTACTTCCAGGCTTGTGTGTTATGTACACAATGGCCTGTTTTGAAGGTTAGCTCCTGCACAAATGAAAGAATGGAAAATATAAATATGCACTTAATCATTATACTTGCCAGCTGAAAAGAGATAAAAGTAAAATTTGCCATTCCATATACAGACCTCCTGCAAGAATTCAGTTGGTTTTCAGACACAGTGGACATCTACTGCCTGAGTTAACAGAATAAAAGTCTTCGGTGTATTAATAATCAGGGACATAATTGCCTGATGCTAATTAGTTCTTTGCGGAACCAATAACATTATTCAAGGAGCAAGTTCGGTGATAGGCAATGGTACATGCACTAAGATAATAATGCATAAAGGACTGGGTGACTATAGGGAACAGAGTTGCAAAAAGAGGCTTAAACACAAAAGAAAGCGATTTTGGAAAACACAGACGAGGCAAGAGTTTTGTTCTGCACCCCTGTATGCAGCACATAGAAATGCAGGTTCCTGAAGCGTGGAATTATTGTTCTCCACTCTACGCCTCACAAATACACTTTGTGAAATATTGATATGCTCATGTTGTCCTGGCACTACAAGCAGGCAGAGAATATTCGACCCTCTGCCAGAAGGGTCAGTGCAGCACCCTGCACAAATACTCTTTAGCTACTGAAAAGACAAAGAGCAAAATTTCCATAAACTTAAAAACTGAAGAAACAAAATTTATTATTGCTACGCCTATTGTCAAAACACAAATGGAAAACCTGCACTGAGCTCTGAATTCAAAATGAGGTATATGAGAAATCTTGTTTATGGCTTTGGAATTCATTGGGAAAAAGAGAGTAACGTGCCACTCATTGTAACATACGCTTGCTGTTCTAAACCCAAAACATGGGCTATCATTCTGCTGTAGATGAATATCAGATGCAAAGGGTCACACGCTGCACAAATTCAAGGAAATGGTCACGAGCTGTAGGCATATTACAGGATGCAGTGCTAATTAATGGAGGCTTTTTACTGAGTATCCATCTCTGTAGTGCTAATGAGTTTGGATTAATTTAAACAACATGTTTTCATGGAAACTGATTAATTCTTGGGAAGTAGAATGGCATACCAAGTTTCGATCATTAAAAATGTTTGTAGCCAAGCTAAATAACTCTCTGAATCTGAGTTTATCATCATATAAACTTCTATAGAAAGAGAATGACTTAAAAATTCTACAACAGGAGCTTGCACACAAGCTGCCAGAGTGTATTGGAAGTATTTGACATGGAACTTCATCCTCCACAGAGCATTCTTCTGCTCAAATTTCTTGCATTTTCAAAAGCTGAATCCTACAGTCCTACTTCATTCAGTGGTTTTGACCTTTATTTTTTTTTAAATAGATGAACAGTAAGAGTAGAAAAAACCCACATTTTGGGTATTTACAGATGATATTTAAAAAATTAGCTGAAAATTAGTTGAAAATAATTTGGGTTACAGTAAAATGTTGAAATTTCAAAAATGTAATCAAAGAAAGGAGATAGCTTATGTCTTTCTTTGACTGAAAAGCTAACAAAAATGAATAAATAATCTTTGTTCCATGACGTATACC
Organism: Mohoua ochrocephala; assembly: GCA_013398855.1. Taxonomy (NCBI): domain Eukaryota; kingdom Metazoa; phylum Chordata; class Aves; order Passeriformes; family Acanthizidae; genus Mohoua; species Mohoua ochrocephala. Next base: position 53,428 of record VZTA01025786.1, on the reverse strand, counting down.
AGGATTAGGGGAGACATCTTTTAAAACGTTTCATGTTCTAATTACAAAAAACCCCCTAGAATTCAGAATAGAGTATTATAAGGGAAAAATATAAAAGTGTTAAATGCTTTGTTTCACACTAAGTTATGAGCCAAGATATAATACTGTAAACCTCGAATGGCAATACAGAATACAGAAATACTTTAATAAAGAAAGGCTTGTTTTGCTTTGTTTTTCATCAATTCCTCAATATATCACAGTCATTTTGCAGAGAAATACTGAATCCTAGGGAAAAGACTGATTTTAATTACAACTATTCTTTGTATAAAGTGTGAAAATAGTTCAATACTCTGTCAAACTGATGTATCCTACAAGACGAGAAAGCGGGGAAAAGAGTCAGCATGTTCAAGGGCAAGGTGGTCAGCTAAACATGGAACGCACTTCGGGGATTCCCATTCCATAAACCAGCAATACAGAGGGGTAAATACCATTTCTGAGGATAATAATCCTTATCTAAAGTTACCTTCTCCTGGCAGCACAGATCACACCGTTCATTCATTACAGCCGGTATCTCAAGCTTGCTGCACCTGACCCTAAGCTAAAACAGCTCCTTAGCGAGCCATTAAGTAGCAAAACTAAGGTGGGTGTATCCTTTTCTGTTTGGCTGGGGTTTTTTTTAATGAGGAAAAGAATTGCCAGGAAAATATGCATTACAAATTAGAAAGTCTACAGGTAGAAATAACATTGTAATCCCCTGATTTCTGTCAAACCTCTCTTTTAATGTTCAATGTTACTTAAAATATTTTCTCAAATGGATGGTACTGTCTCTGCAACTCTAAATGGGTCAGTTTGACCAAAAAAGGAGAATGCTTGCATTGCACTAGCAATACACCTTCCCCAGTTCTAAATCATGAAGTTGTTTAATTGTACCCACTGAATTCTCACAGAGTACTCAAAGCCTTTTTGGCCTATAGCCACCTTAATCTAAATTTATTTTAAGTATTCAATGATAGGCCACCAAAATATATCATCAGCAGAGTGCAATTAAAATCTGTTGGAGATGTCCACAGGGAGGTCAAAGTGAAATCATTCAAGGGTTTTGAAGGATATTAATGTATTTTTCTCAAACAGATTAATGCCCATAAAGGTCTCAATCTAAACAATAATTTACCTTTTGATGAACTTATTATATGTCAACACAGGAACATGAATTAAATCTAAATAAAGAGAGATGAGCTTCTATCCATGAATCTTCAACACAAGAGTACTGAGAGTGAAATTACCAAATCTTTTAAAGAGCAGAATTCAAACAAGAGCCTAGTCACTCAGAAAAAGTTTATTATTCCATTTATTAGAAAACCCCACCAAACAAATGACACTAGGAAAAAAAAAAACAACACAACTTAAAAATATTATTGAAATAATCTAAGAACATCCATTTGTTAAATACTTTAAACACTTGGTAACACAAGCCTACAAGTGTTACATAAGATTACCTTTGTCTTCATTTAAAATTTCCTGAAATGGGTTCCTTAGACTTATTACTAACACCTTTACAGCCTGTATTTAGCTCCGAAAGACACAACCCACCAATGAAAATCAAGGAGAAAAATTATAAAAGTATCAAACTTCACAGATCTTAGAACAGCTGCTCAGCTGCATTAACTGTTAGAAACCCATCATTAGGGAAATCTTGATGAAAAAANATAAAAGTATCACACTTCACAGATCTTAGAACAGCTGCTCAGCTGCATTAACTGTTAGAAACCCATCATTAGGGAAATCTTGATGAAAAAAATAACACACTTGTCTCAAAGACTTCTTTAAAGAGTTATCCCTAACGCTGGGAGATCACATTTCCCTTCAAACCAGGTAATAGCATTTCAAATACTACTTCTCTGCACAGCAGTTTTAATAGTTGAGGAATGCTGTTACTTGTTCTTTTGTTGTCTTTTGTTTCCCAAGACGGCTTTTCCATCAGGAGTACTTTCCATCATTAAACGGAGAGTTCAGTTTTTGGAGACTCATCCAACCTGCCAGGGGCATGTGGAAGCACCAATTTTAGGTGTCCATGGAGAGAATGTGTATTTGATTTAGAGAGGAGTGGAGCAGGGAGGGAAGGCCAGGTTCCAAAGCCTGGCTGAGGTGCTCAGGCACGGTTACAGGGACACGTCCCTGGGAGAGGAACACGCAGAGCATCTCGGAGATTATAGGGCAAGTGCTGCAGCTTGTCTGGGATGGGGCTCTTGCCCATGGTCATTGCATACCAGAAGTGTCATGGGGCAGGGGAAAATTAGTTTGAAGAAAAACTCTTCCAGGCAGCATCAGTTCTGCCAGTTAACATGGACATGCGTAAGAAGTTGTATTAAAATTTAAAATATTCAGCCTTTCAACACTTAGAGTAATATTACTGCAGCATCCTGATGACTAATCCACGCAATAGTAGGATTGCAATCAAGCTTCAGAATGCCACAACTACATTATTTTTAGAGGAACTTAAAGAATCATTTTCTTTCAGAACCCTATGAGCCCTGAAAAAGAATTCCAGCCTTTCTAGAGGAACCACAAATCAAACACAAACGCTATTCCAAAATGTTTCTCATTTCTTCTGAAAGAAATACGATCCACCAGATAAAGGAGCACTTTTTTGCATGTGTTTGTGTTCTCTGATAATGATAGATAGGATATTTTGCAGAGCAGTTTTACTAAAAATGCAAAATGTGTATCACTAAGTTGGATAAAGAAATAAAACACAGACAACGTCTTACACAGTCATCAAATATCCAACCCAAAGTACGACTAAAAAAACTGAAATGTGTACTATAAAATACTCTGCCCTGCGGCAGAAGAAACTTGCTGCATGTTGATACACCATTTGTCACTTCTACATACGCCACAAGCTTTAGCAATGCTAGAAAAAAAGAAGAAACCTAATGAAAGGTCTGTTTTTAGTCTGTTTCAGAAATGGGAGAAATGTCATTTCTTAAGTAGCATATCTTGATTGCCAATAATTTCTTTTGAAGAGCATGAACTTTAGCCTTGGTTCATGTGCTGTAATATCCAAACAATCTAATAAAGAGTTTATAGTAACTCTTAATTTGTAGCATAAGACATCTTTTTGTCCCTATGCAACACTAACAACAATTTGGCTGCAACTTACATCGTGTTATATACTTTTACCTTTTTTCCTATGAACAGAAACAATTGGTTAATAGAAATGGGAATAAAATGGATGTATGAGTTTACCATATTTTCAGAAAGTTTTCTTCTAAAATTTCCTCTCTCCTGTTTCCATCCTCTAGTAAAATAATGAAAGCAATTACCTATTTCAACCTCTTGGCTCATAAAAAATTAAAAGGATGCCACAAATCCTAAATACAGACCACAGAATCCAGTGAAACATATAAGCATAAACCCTAAAGTGATGCACAGGATGAAAACACTTCCCTGAAACCTACAGAGAAGCTCTAGACACGTGCAGTATCTCAGCCCAGATACTGTTTGAGACTCAGCCATGGGAAAGAAGCCTTTTAAGAATGAGTGTGAACACATGAACACAAACACAAATTAGAGAAATGAGCAAAACTGGCTGTATTCAGTAACACCAGAGAGTCTTAACTACAGATTGGCACAGAAAAATAAACTAAAACCTCTTAAAAGAAAATTTTCAAAAGAAATGCATTCCTTTCCTCCAGCTGAACAAAATATCTAGTCATCTTGGGATTACTATGAAGTTGTCCCTCATTTGTTTAGGTTTAGAGTTACTATTCAAACAGGAGTTTTGATGCCACTCTTACTTAGGAAATATTAGTTTAAATCAATCAGAGAGGGTTTTAGGAACAAAGAAGAATGGACAACATTCAGCTTCTATTTTTTTAAAACAACTTCTCTTTTGCTTTTACTGGGAATTGGGTTAGTAGATCCCAATACTGCTCAAGTCTCCAACGTGGACTCAGATTCCTTAAGCTCGTATTTAAGAAATACAGCTTCAATCAGGATACCTAAGAAAACAAGCCTTCCATGTTGTGCATGTATCATTCTATTCCAGTAACTTCTGAATTCATTGACCAGTTTCTATGAAATTTGACAGAAAAACAGAATTCTCAACAACAGTAGGTTCCCACAAGTTTAATGAACAACAGTAACCAGCCAGAGAAGCATTCCCCAAGCATGTGTCCCACTTCAAGGGAAAGCAGGCAGGACTCTGCCTCTCAGTTTATCTGGGTATAGCCACCAGCCTGGAATATCACACAAGGGAAAAAGTGGGGTTCATAAGGGTGGAGAAGTCTACCAGCATCACAGGGCACCAAACTTTAAGAAAACAGGCTGTATCACATCACAAAAAAGCTGGTCTTCAAAAAAATATCACAAACATTGCATAAATAAAAGTACAGATTCACGAGAATTTGCAACTTGTAATTGCAATTACTTGTGCACATACTTTAGTTTACTTCTACTTAATCCTAAAGAATAGTATGTGACAATAATCAATAGCATGGGGCAGTTAAATGATTTGCTGTCTTCAGGTTGTTAATATTCTTTATCACCAGGGCTCCAAGCAATTCATCAAACCATATGCTTGAATGCAAGCCACTGGAGCAATAGTTTTTCTGCATATTCTCTCTGTGTATGTTTCTATGCATGACAGAACAAATATTGAGACTATCTGACAGTCTCTATTTTATTTTGCAGGTCTGTTCCAACACATTTAACCACAATGCATATCTCCTCTCTTTCCTCCCCTTCAACCTGCCCTGTCGATGACCTTAAATGCAATTTAAATGAACCACTCTCTGCTAGTAATGAGAAATAATTCAGCCTCAATGATGGTTTGTTAAAGCTTCTCTCATAAAAGAAAGCACACGTATCTGTTCAATAATTTTGAATCATACGAAGACGTTTTGGCTTAAAAAAATCATTCACTGGTGACATCAGGGAGGCTGGACCTAAGTCAAATTTCAAAGTAAAATAATTTATTTGTTCCAGGCCTTAATTATAAATTTAACATAAGGGAACCATAGCCTGAGCAATTTCCATGCTGCAGTTTCAGAATTACTAAGTTTTGCTGCTTTCTCAGATTCAGAGGAAGGATTTTATAATTCTCCCTACTGCACATGAATGCCTTTTTTTCCGTCTATAAAACAGCACACAAAACACAAAAATTTAACAGCACAAATTGCACAAAAGCAATTCGCTTGTAAATAAGTCCAATAAAGACATTTAATATCAAATTTTTCTCTAGTGCTGTGAAATTACTACAGACAGATCTACAAATGCATTCAGTCTTCCAGCTCCCATTGATAGATATCCTTGAGCACTGGTCTTTACCAAGGCATTTAAACACCTCTGAGCTTATTTTTGGGATATATCAACATTTCGCATGCAGTCTGTAATTCTTCTTCAACTTCACATGAGAGCTTCTGCTATCTTTTTTGTTCAATCCAACCATGAAACAGAATGATATAGTAAGACAGAAATTCTGGATAAGAAGCAAAATTTGCAAAAATGGACTCCACTTTAGCCCGGATAAACAATTTAACATGTAAGGATCACAATGTACAAGTGTTACTGATTTAGAGGAGGATAATTCTTATGAAAGTGTCTGCCTCATTAAAAACAGGATCATAAAACAAAAAGCTCTGTGCTGCTAGACAAACTCCATTGTGTCTTGCAGAAGTGTCAAGGCTTGGCAAACATCCAATTGCTGAAACATTGCCAGGCACATCAGATATATATTAATGCAGGATAATCTGTAAGAAAAGCATTCTTTCATAAACATTTTTTTTCTTTGTAAAGCCATCAATCAACTTCCTAGCTGAGCACCATGTGGCTCAGCTTAAGAGATCCTCAGGAATGCTTCAGTGTCTATAAACCACTGACTTACTTCACAGACTTGGTGCCTTTCAGTGCCCATTGTCCTAAGTATTTGCTGAAGTTATTTGGCTGGCTGTCAGCAGCTAATTCTGATTTGTAACTTGGGAAACCAGCAGCAGGAGGTCCTCGGACCTGACTAGTGACATCCTCAGCACCAATTAGCCAAGGTGCAGACTGCCAGCAAAGAATTTTTTGCAGTTCCGATTATTTAATAGGAAGAACAGGAAGATACAGGACCACCTAAATATCTGTCAGAAAAAGAACGAACACAAGCGTCTTGCTATTTAGCCCACCTTGAACTGCAAAGAGAAACAAAATGATCCATGCTTTTGTTCCAAAGTTGTGTTTCCTAATAAAGATATGTTCTAAAAAACACAAGCGCATTCGCAATTCAAGACAACAGCATTGTAAAAAAAAAAAACAAAAACAAAGCACAAAGTTTCCAAAGAAATCTTACTACAGAACTGTAATTACATGGCTTATAAGGATTGAACTCATCTATCCAGGGAATAATGACATTGAAAGAATGGCTGAAGTTATTTATTCTGTGGAGTTCATTTCAAATTACCAATATCTGCCTCTCTATTCCACAGGAAAAGAGGTAGTATCCTAAAGCATCTGATCTTCAGGGCCACTCACTACTTTCTAATCCGAAGCATTCCAATGCTATTACTTAAAATATATGTTCGAATTCTGTAACATAAATTAAAACACTTTTATTTCTCCCTAAGTTCACAGGTGTCAGGATGAGGAAATTAGCATTGTTTAAGTCAGTGGGAGAAAAGATAAACAACTTCACTATAGCTGCAACTACTGGATTAATTTTTTGCCCTTAGATTTATGAAACATGGGGGATGGGATGACCATGTAAAGGCACTAATGCATTTCATCTCAGATTAACTTGAATACAACCCAATTTAGAGGAGACTAAAAACTCGAAAGGTTTTTGATGGCTTATATATCACCAATTTGCTGCCTGTATGAAGTTCTAAACAAAGTGCTAATTTAAAGGAATTATACAAACCAGTGCATACATCCTGCATTACTGTTTTTTCTTGGACATGTCCAAATGACCTGGCATGCAGCAGCTATCCCAGACACTTCTTTAAAGGAAAACAAATCTACTAGAGAACCTTGAAAAATAAAATGATGGGCTGAAGTTAAAGTACTATGAAAAAAAAAAGGTGACTTATTTCAAGCTAGATTGTGTGTGATCATGCTGCAGCTGTGCCTGTAGTCTGGTCATAGTTAATTTAATTTCTTTTAAAATGGTTCTTTAAAAAGACTCATATCACACTCCGTACTGTTAGCATTATTTGTTGATGCCTGAATGATCTCAGTAAATAAATATCATTCATCTTATCCTACAAAGAGCACTTAATTAGCTCTCTTTTAAACTGAAAACACTTCATGGTTATGTCACCCAATGGAGATATGATTTTTTATTTCCAATAATTAATGCATTTTAGGAATAAGAAAATAAAGTGCTTTTTGAAAGAGCACCCTTCATATCCTTTCTCTTTCTATAACTAAAAAGTAAGTAGATAAATTTTCTTCTTATCATAATTAGTTCTAACATGGTAGGAATGCATATGAGTCTAACCAGTGCCACGTACTGTATGAATATCAACCCAATGCATCTTTTCTAGAAATCATACTCTTGTATCACCAGTTTGGATAGTGGAAGTGAAAAGCATACACATGATAGCTCTCAGAAGTCACATCTGTCTGGAGAAGTTATTTCAGGAGATTATTTTTCCTTCACTTCTCCCTTCTAAGCCACCTCTATAGACTGAAATTATGACACATCAGTTTCAGCACTGCTGCAGCCTAAAGGAAAGTCTCAGTAGACATTTCTTCATCAAACATGAACACTGCTTTGCAGACAAAGCCTGACAGTGAGGTCTACTTGCCTTGCCAAGTCCGTCCTGCTCATTCCAAGCCCTTTTTCTTTCTAAGGGTCCCATCCCAGAAGAATTTTAAAAGGATTGCTATTGGATCTACAGTGGTCTCACACTCCTCTATGCGGCAGGTTTACGTCCCCTACTGATCTTTGCACAAAATCAAACAGCAAGCTGAGGGGACAAGCTTGGTTTTTTTTTCCCTTCCCCCCTCTTCTTTCTTAATTTCTAAATTTTCTGTTGAGAAACAGCTTTCTTACATGGCCTCCTGTTTGGCTCCTCAGTAATGTAAGCAATGTAAGCAGAAAAAGTAGTTGGAAGGAAGAGCATTTGACAGTGGACAGCCTTGACACCGACCAATGTAAACTGCTGCTTAGAAAGAATGAAAAGATGTGTCCAGGGGTAAAAAATGATGAAAACCAAACAAAAAAGAATGGCACGGCATCTTAAAAAGTCACAACTTTTCTCCAGCCACCTATTTCTCTTCCCTTCCATCCTGCAGTGAAAAGGATAAAGAAATTAATTGACGAACAATGACTAAACCAAATCTGTCTCCATCCTCATGAGGCTACTGCAATCTGGACTAGCTCTCCAGATGTTCACAGAGCAGCCATACTGTCCATCATCCAAGGGGAGAGGGCAGTATAGGAGCCAGTACAAAGGGCCAAGAATGGGAGGAGACTGAAGCTGTCTCGGGGAGCTCACTTCGAGCTTCTGCTAGCTTTGAAAGTAAAACTTCACCTTTTGCCTGTTCATTTTAGGGCTTCTTTCCCCTTAAATCAACTTCACATTTCTCAAGATGAGGTCAGCAGCTGCTCAACAACAGAAGTAGCTCCTGTGTTCAACTTACAGGCTCCAAAATTTCAGCTGTCACAGGTGCTGCAAAGTGTTTTCAAACAAATTTGATAAAGTGTATCTAGAAAAAGCTCTGTAATACCTAAAATTCCAAGTTCAAGCCTAGGAGGATGCAAATCAAGTCAGACCTGTGCTATACAAAAGGATGTGAACGGTAAAATTTAATTTCTCCATTCCTGATGCAGGAGTACAAGTCCTATCGAGCTTCACTGTGGCTTGTTTTAATAATTGATATGCTGCAAAAACATTCTGCATAAAGAATGCATCTAGTAAGTATTTAAAGTAAGTATTTAAAATTAACTATTAAAAATACTATGAAGAATTTAAAGCATAAGAGATTAAATACCTTTGAGCCCCAAATTGCATGTCATATGAAGGTGAGTGTTACATTTTATTCTGGTACCATTCTATCTAATTCTTAATGGAACTCCCTGCCACATTAAGGACAACTTGTATTTATGCCAATGTTAATCCTTATGCTTATGTGAATTCACATGTTTATTATACTTTTTCCATAATTCAGTTAACATATAGACAAAACAGATTTCCAAACAGCTCTCAAATGTCCTTTCCCAATAACTTGTAGAGAGTAATATCTCATGGGATAGAAGGATTGATGCCTCTTTTGGATTGCCTTGCTACAGATAGGAGGCAACTGTTAGAAATAATTTGCCAGCTTTTACAACAGATAGAAATTACCACATTTGTATGAGGACTGGTGTGTTCAAGAGACAAACAATCTGAAAAAACTGTGGAAAAGGAACACAAGAAAAATTTGTGATGACATAAAATTATGCACACGAAGTTAAAACTAAATTCCTTGTAACAACTTGCAGACATTACAATGAACTAAGGGGTAATAATAATATTAACACAGCCAATAAAAGCCTGTGCAGATAAACACAAAATAACGCACCACCAAAAAAAATTTAAAAAAATAAATTTACATGAAACCTTGAAAAGGATGGGCTCAAAATTATGTACTACAGCCTGGATAAAGGAGATAAATTTTTCTCTAGAAATTTTTTTTAAAGCATTATCTAATTAATTAATACCAATCAAAACCAGTTGGCAGAATGTTAAAACTGAATAAAGAGAGAATACAAAGCTAAGGGGAAGCTAATGCTGTGCCTTTTCACACGCACTTGGTATTTCAAAATTCTGAATTCTATCACGGCATTTATTCACAAATGTTATCATAAAGAAGACTGTAATAAAGCAGACACAAGAAAACGGACCGGGTAATCCACAATTCAGTTTGAGAATGTCAGAGGTGAAGGAGAATACAACAAAGATCTACAAAACCATGACCTTGCCAAGAAGATCATCAGGAAAATGACGATGCACATATTTTCACTATATCAGATTCCATAACTTAATAAAACCATTGAGTGTCTTGGGCAACAGCTTTAAGTAAAAAAATTGATTACTGAAAATAGAAACTATGAAACTCATTGGTATGGGCTGCTGCAGAGACTGGAACTGTAAGAGTCTATAGGAAAATTTATGAAGAAGAGGCTATTAAACATGATTTTCAAACTGCAATCTCTGGCATGGGAGGGCCCATGAAGCTGGGAGGCCACGCAAGGCTTACGCTGAGCCTCACCTCGAGCTGCCTCACTTCTTTCACTGCCCCCAAAGTACACAGTACTGACCAGCACTGGAGAAAAGCAGAACAAGCTTACCGAGTATTCATGGCAGCTCCCTGACACAACAGAGCAACACTTCCTCATGATACCTACTTTAGTCATCTGTCAAGGTGTAAACAAGGCAGGAGAAAATGCCAACTTAACTGACTACAGATGAATCCATGATTTTATAATAAAAGACAGCGTACTGTCTTCTATTATACTGAACAGCGACTCCAAAGATTGATACAATTTTCATATGCTCTCTATTGCAGGCTTTGGTCTCAATTCAAGGGAAATGTGGGCTTTGGTGAGACATACTGGGGAATCCTGTACTCTAAGGCAAAATCGAGTATAGATACGGAGTTATATCTCCCTCGAACCCCTTGTCAGGCTGAAAGCATAAACCAACTGAAAGAGAAACTGAAATGTCACATTATGAAAACAGGCAGCTGAGCTCTACCTAAGCACTTACTAACAAAGCTTTATCTAAACTATATCGCTCTTCTTATCAGAAGGAAATCTTTTTATTTAAAGTACTGAGATATTTGCACTTGAAAAGCTGAGACAAAGACATGCAATTCAGATGCCTAAATGCTGGAGTTTCAATTCAGTCTAGTGATGTGTACCAGAATGTCATTAGGTATCTCAACAGAGTAGGAACACCAAGAGCAATGAGAATAACATGTCACAGAGCACGACGTGATGCAAGCATGGCAGAGAGCATCAGTGCTAAGTGCAGACAACTGTGCCACCTGGATCCAGGCAATAAGATGACCACCACTTTTTTTTATTCCAAGGAAAAAAGAACTGCCAAAAAACTAAGAGGTCTGGGCTTGCTTAAAAAATACTCATCCAACTGAGATGATTTTAGATGAAAGAAAATGGGAACTGTGTAATTACATACACTTACCTTGACAAATAGAAAGCAATCTGTGATTAGAACGTAGTAATTAGTTACAAAACGCTTCCCATGGATTTAATTACCCATCAGTCTACATGTTTCTTAATTACTTTTATCTCATTGAATCAGTAAAAATTTCTGCCTGGGGCAACTGCCACTCACTTATTTACACAGCTTCTAGTTTTTACAGTGAATATATTATAGCAACATGGCCAAACAATGCTAGAATTACAGTTTAAATTTCATGCATAAGAAATTTCTCCCTCAATTTTCTATGGAAATTATTTTCTTAGATGTGAATTCAGACCTAACTTTATTATCCATGTGTTCGGGAAGCTTGAAAACATCCAATATGTCATTTAAAAGAAATTCAAAGAAAAAACACACGTTCTTAGTAAAAAGAGAAACAGCCACAAAAATACATTATATTCACATAAGTAAAAAAAATGGTTGAGAGGCGAAATTGTAAACCTAATATACACATAACTTCTCAGAGAAATGTATGATATTTCTAAATTGAACCAAATCTTAAGATATAAGAACTTCTGAGGGAGTAAAACTGACTCCAAGACTGCCCTGTTACTGGTCACATCCTCCATCATTAGCACGTCCTCCTTGGTGTCAGTATTAGTTAAGGTCAAGAGATATGATTAAGTCACCCAACCTGCACAGAGTATGCAGCTGCCATAATGATTCACATGGACACTGAATAATTACGAAAAATGAAACCAAATTTGTAGTTGCAGAAGTAATAAGAATGTCTAATTTGTCTACACAAAACCCAGAAGGGTGAATTCATTTGCCTGCATTTTGGGTATAGTGACTTCTGCTGTTTGCTCTGACAACAGACTCTTTGCAGCAAGAACTTTATCTTTCAATCAAATCGATGGGCACAATACTCCCAATATGAAATAAATAACTACTACACATGGCATATATTTTTATAAGGTAATGTGCAATGACAAAACTGATTTTTTTCACAATTGACCTTTTCAGAATTTATGATTAGCAAAAGCATAAATATGGTTTAAGTGGCAAATGACATTAAGTCCAAATAACAAAAAATAATATAATTTACATTGAGAAAACCCTAGAGTTATTCTAGCAAAGAACAAGAGCAAAAGGTAGGTTCCTCTAGCTGCTAACACATTACTCACTATATTTTTCTCAAAGAAACTTTCCTAAATGGCTACTATCCTGAAGCTTGATAAAAACAATGCCTTCTCTAAGGAGGGTTTGTTTTGTTTTGTTTTTGTTTTGGGGTTGCTATGCTTTTTTTTTATTTTTTAAAAATATGATTACAGTATCCTAGTGGACCTTTTCTGTCTCTCTATGCCAGCATTTCTGTAATTTCTCTTTCACCTTATGATTTCAGACACCATCAATTTCATATCACATTTGCATATGCCTATAAATTAATGAAGAATAAAAATATTAAAAATTGTCCATGAGATGCTATCTTACTGTGTGCTTTCCTAAATGTTTCTCTATCATTTTAAGTTCTATTTTTTTAAAAAATGTAAAGTTATCAAAAAAAGGCAATTCCAGGATATGCCTTTAGTCTTATTAATTCAAGTGTGTATAAAAGACTGCATCTCCTATACTATGTTTTTATTTCTGGAAAACACACCAGCTTAGATTTATTTTCTCATGCATATAGGTATTGAAAATATTTCCACTAGAGCAAAGGAAAAGGTGTTGGAGTAAAAGCTTCTAGCAAGACAAAAAGCAAAATCAGTCCCTCCACATCAGCAGGGATGCTCATGGCATCTTTTGGAGAAGCAGCAACATGAAGCAGCAAGGTCAGCTGGCTGAGGCTAAGCAGTAGCAAACATCAGCTGCAACCTTTGAGGACCTGGGACACCTCACCTGCCTGACAGGACATCGTCCCCTCTGCTGGGCTCCTTTCACACCTGGAGCAAAAAGTCCCGAGTTACCGCTATGAGTCTGAAAATGCACGTCTCAGTCCTGTCATCAAAAGCCAGATTTTCCTCGTAGCTTTAGTAGTTAAAAATCAATGAGTAAAGTAATCTTAATGTGCAAAAGTTGCAGGTCTGTTGAATTATTAATAAGCAATAAAACTGTAAATGCTTTTGTTCACCATTCTTCAGTGCACTTGCAAATGATTTCAAAACGAAAGGTGCTGAAGCATGAAGATTGTAGGCAGCCATTGCTTTTTGAAATCACAGTGCAGGGAATTGGTGGAATTCTTGCCTGCCTGGGTTATAATCAGACATTGTGAACTTTCCTTGAAAGCAGACTTCAAATTCACAGGGGTCCCCAGCCTTCAATCAAGAGAATGTTTGAAACGACCTCCATCTGCCATTTTAATGTATTCTTCCCAAAGACTTCCATAAATATTTAATATAAGAAATGCACTGTTTAAACACAATGAGTAGCTTGTGAAATTAAAATTGGCTGACGGATTACACAATATAATACACAGTAAACAATGGTAGAGAAACCATAGGCAGAGCCACACACTTTCCTTCTGCTCTTCAACTAAATGAATCAGAAAGGAACGTGAAGGCAAATTTCACGACACCCTTATTAAAGATATAGCAAGCCTTGTACAACAGCCTTAATACAGAGCATGTCCCTAATCTCACATGTGCACGGGCACACAGCAGACACTTGCCTGTCAGCTGGAGAGAAGACATAGACAGAATCTTTTCTTTTTTTTTTTTTTTTTTCTGAATCGCTTCTTTGCAAGGCAGTAAAAGACTTCCTCCCCAGCCTCTTCAAAGCCCTACAACAACAAAGCTGGGAAGACAAAGCTCTGTCCAAGATTTTAAGTTGGGGCTTAAAATGGTGCATAATTAAACGACCCAATTTTGAAAAACACTAGACATCATATGACACTAAACTCACAGCAAATGCTTTGCAGGCTGCCTGACATACAGCCTCAACCAAATCACTGAGACAACTGCATTAGCAAATCTGTCAACAAAGCACATCCTGGCAGTTTTTTCACACATTTGCACTTTCTGGAAAAGCAGTTGTATGTAATTTACAAAATTCCCAAATTTAAACATGCACAAGGAGCTCAGCAATGCATGCTGCCTGATGTGTGTGCCTGCATTTGATATTTACATACAGATACATATACACACACACATATATATATACAGGAAAAGATACAAATTTATTTTTACCCTAACACATTCACTCCTTATAATAGCTGACACATCTAAATATAAAAGCATAAATACTAAGAATATTTGTATGTTTGCAACCCAAAATTACACCTCTTACATCTTATAAAATACATCTGTGGTACATAACATCAGAATGTACTTTTCCACTCCAACCTAGAGTGTTGCTTTATCAATCAGTAAATAAGAAGTGAGTATTGCTTCTCTAAGAAAAATGGTTCTTTTCTAGAAAATATCATGCCCTTGGCAGAAAAAAAAAAAACACAATCCAGGACAAGTTTGAAAACAATGCTTAATCCTACATGGAAATGTATATCTAGATAAGGCTTAACTCCACAAAGACCCAGATATGACACAAATAGAGGAATTCACTGAAGAAACCAATTCCAGCATTACTTGTGTATGTGTGTGTATATATATATAAACACATGCATATCAATGTGTTCACAGGACATGTATATACATTAGTTGGTTTGCAGATTTCTCAAATCCAGCACCTCATAATTCTGTGAAAGCCCCAATAAAAACATACATACAGTAGTAAAGCACTGTAGTTACAGTCCTAATTTTTATAGTAACCTTTTATACCTTTTGAAATAAATCAAAGTTAATTTTAAAGCACATGAATTTTAGGCAAATAAATTGTTCTATAAGATGTAAATTTTTTTATTAGTATTATTTTGATTCTTGCTCACCTACAATATCAGAAGAGGCTCCTTTTCTCATTTTTAGAACTCAAAACTCTTTAAGCAAGTAATCACATTTTATTCAAAAGACAACTTACAGATCAAATTGATACCTACCCATTGCCAAAATCAATCCTTCCCAACCCAACTGTCAAGATCTAAATCCTTTAAACTGAAAATAATTATAAAATGTATAACCTATATATCATATATATGTTATATATATGATACATCTATATAATTAAATATAATTCTAGATCTCAGTACATTTCTTTTTCTCAAAAATTCACAAAATTTCAAAAAAATGTACTTTACTCTCTGCCACTCTCTCTCTGGATACACTTGCTTCTGAAAAAGCTCACTTACTGAGATTATCACACCAAATATATTCACTGTACCATACACTAACCAGAGTCTTGGAATCTAGGTAGATCATTCACTAAATAAGGCTCCTAATCACTCTTCATTCAAGGACACAAAACCAAACCAAAAAATCCTATTATACATTCTTTGAAAATGATTCCTGATTCTCTTACCAGCCATCACTATATACAACATACGAGCATGTGCACACACGTGTGACAACACAGATCTTTAACAGAACGCAGTTTCTGGGAGACAGAAGAATGTGTGGCAGGGCCCAAGATGATAATCAAGATAGCACTTTAAATCCCTTAACAAGTTTCAGTTCAGCCTGAAGCAGCAGGAGATTCTAATAAAATACAGAGCAACTTGAAATGATGGGAAACGTCTGGTTTTCCCAGTTTTACTCACAAGCATATATTGATGGGTTGTTGGTCAAAAAAAAAAAAAAGAAAGAAAAAGGAGGGAGGGAAACACAGTAGTCTTTGGAAGAAGGAGAATAAAAATGAGTAATCCTGACCACGCAGAAAAACTGAGAGGAGGCAGAGTAGGAGGAATGCAGAAGTCACAGAAGAACAGAGGTCATGAATCTGGCGTTTCCAAGCGGCTCAGAGCACTAAATCTGAGTTTACTGTTGACCCCGGAGAGTAAAAATGTTCTCCAGTTGTTCAGACCCATCAAGCAGATCATAAAAATTAAGATCTATAGAGATGCTCCTACTTATAAGGGCAACTGCTCTTTATCATCTTCACTACAATTAATTCAAAATATTTAAAGAAGTCCATGAACTAGGAAATTACTGCTTTCAAGAACAGATTACAACATTAGATAGCAGTGGCTTAATTTGCATTGCTGACAAGAAAATCCAGAAAACTCATTAATTTTACAACAGATACAACTCCTTATTTCATTACCTTGTTAACGTTTTTTTTCTGCTTTATGTCTTCTTTTTGGAAGAAGAGCCTTGCTTCTCTCTCATTTAAACCTAATGATCTGGTCCAACAAAACCACTTAGCTACATTCATTTGGAATGAGCTTCCTGCAAGCTGTAATAAGTAAGCATCTAGCTACAACTATCAATGCACTGACACTCAAAAAACACACAAGTTTTTAATGTCAAAGAATATCACTTATATGTTATTTCCTTTTTGAGGTATTTGTAAAACAGTTAATAACTTTAAGTGCCAGAAGCAATCAAATGATGGGGGTTTTTATATAACGTTAAATTGCCAAAATGTTTATTAACTTCTCCTTCCTTGCAAGCGAAAAGTAAAAACATAATTTTGGAGAATTAAGCCATTGTATCACTTGAAAAAATCATCAGAAACCCCAAACAATGCTCCCAAATGTATCATCTGAAAACTAGGTTTCTTCTCTTGCTGGTAGAAATCTTTGCCATGAGGGAGATGAAGTCTGATAGCGGAGGCACACATTTGGCACCCTCCTGGCTGGCAGCACAGGCCACTTAGAGAAGGGGTGCTCAGTAATTGCTGTTTTAAATAAGTGGCGCCTGCAGACAGCAACCTACAGAAAAAGCAGCGCTTAAGCGCTAAGTTGCAGTTACTTTTACATCAAATGAGAATAAAATAGCTGGATGCTATTTCTATCAGAGGGACACAGACACACAATGGAGCAGATACCATGACTGTGCCCTTACGTGATTCTGCCAGTCCGAAGAATTTACAAACATCATGTTACAGACCATCGAGTGTCAATTCTCCCATTTATAAGAAAATAAAAAAAGCAGAATCAGTGCTGAATCAAGGGACAGAAAACACCAGGCTGGGTGGTGCTATGCTGAAGATGGTGCAGCTGTCTTCCAAGAAGCCAAGAATTCAAAAAAAAAGTCAACAAATCTCAAATAAATGCTTATTTATGAAAAAAATCACCAATATTGATGAAAATTAAAAGTGGTACTGAAGACCAAGAGAGTCCAATACAATGAGTACCAAAGGCAAAGGCATTTGTTGGTATTGTCAACATGCAAAATGTGCTGTATTTATCTCAGAGCAACTGGGAAAACACATATTCTGAAAACTATTCTTGCCTGAATAATATAAGGTGTGTATGAAATTTTGCTGACTTATGAATCAAAGTCCCTCTTTTCCCACCAGGTCAATATCCAGGACAGAAGTGTTTTATCTGATTTGTGGAACAGTAGAGATCCTCAACAGGCCTATAAATTCACATTACTTAGTGACTTAAAATGATGTATTTTGTAAAAGGAAGTGATGCTAATAGTAGAAATTTCCCAAGAGACTTGGTAATAATCATCAATAAAAGCAATTGAAACAAACTAACTTCAGGAAAATAATAAAATACTGTATTAATAAAAGTTGCCAATGAATAACTTGTTAAGTTTTTCCCTGAAACATTTTAGACTAGTTCTGGGCAAACCATTTCCCCTCCCCCACCCTTTTTAATTCTTGTTTTCAATTTACCACTCACTTGGAAAAGTGACCTTACTTTTACCCTGCATCTCCCTCTGGTGGTTTCCTTTCCTGTCTATTTAAATGCAATTGTAGTGAGGAGATTCTTCTTGCCTTGCTCTAAAGAAAAGCAGAGTTTTAAGTTTCAACTATTTTCATCTCTCTCTCCTTCCACTAGAGCTGAACTAACACAATTAAACTGAAGTTGTCTAACTCAACTCTGCTTCCTTCACTGTCCCTGCCAAGCCGCCTTTGTTGTTTCTCTGCCTCTCCTTCTCCGGCCGTTCCTTCAGCCATACCCATGAAAATCCATCAGTTTTCTGAGAGAGGGAACTAGCGGGATTACAAAAGCACACAGTCCATACTGCAAACATCAACGCTCTCTGAAGCCTTTCCTTACACGCGCCGGCGTTACTACAGTTGTCTGCTGATGAATTTGCATCGCTGGGATTTACAAACCAGAATTGCCAGTGCTCCCATGCTGCAGATCGACAACAAAATGTGAAGGTTTTACTGACACAGTTCGAAGACGAGATGTGAATCAGCCAACACCAGCACTCACACTTCTAAAGGATGTCAACCTGTTTGCTGACAGAATATAAAGGCACACGCACAGGAGGAGAAATGCAAAATGTAAATCTCAACTAGCACTGAAAACCTGCTCCTACAAAAAATAACACCAGCAAAGAGTGCATATAACTGTCAAATTTGCTACAGTTCGTATTTCTTTATCTGGATTGTTTTGGTTTTCTGTCCTTGTAGAAGTTTTTTCATCACTATTTTTATATGGAGAATATTGCCAACAACATCTGATGCTTTTTGAACTTCAAAGGAATAAAGCCAAAGTTTCCATGGACATAGGGTAACATTTTGATAGGCTTTCTAACACTTACTACTTTTTAACTATTAATGGTTTAAGTTGTTAAGTCATTACAGATGGTTCTGAAACTTTTATCCAATACCTCATTTTCCTAAACTTGGTTATATTAAAATAATTTACTTTTCCTAACATGTACAAAGAGTTTCTTACACTGAGGAGACACTTAAGATAAATGATTCCTCATGGAATCGTGGCAGCAGGGAGCAGAAACCACTGCTGTAGCAAAAAAGAAATCCTTTGGAGTGATAGGTCAGTAACTAACTACACAAATTGTTTCAACTCAATGAGAAAGACTCAGGAAAAATATTCACCAAATGGAACACGAGAGCTTTCCTGCTTCAGTAAAATATGGTAAACGACGGACAGAAAAATAAAACACGTTGAAATGATCACACAAATTCTTTTCAAATGATATCTAATGTTAGCACCATCCTCCCCTCACTTTTATGCTCCCCAGACACACGTCGGTGTACCAGAGAAGCATCAATCATCAAGCAAGAGAAAAACATAAAACCTATCAAACTGTAGGGTGGTCTTTTCTCAGGAAAACTGTCAGAGCATTTCACTTTGATCTCTTTTTTTTCTCTTCCAGAAACAGACCAGGAAAACTTCTCCACCCTATAAAAATAATAAAAACACACTTTCCAGTCCAGTCCAGTCCACAAAATGATCTCCAATGAAAATTGTTTCTTTCCAAGTGACAATTTAACATTAAAAATGCTGGATCACAAATATTATAATCATAATTTCATTTGAAAGAAGAAATTTCTGCTTTTAGCATTGATCAACAAGAAAAAGGAAATAATGTTTTAATAATGACACTAACAGACTAATTAGACATCTAATTTTCAGTGTCTAAAAAATCTACAGACTTCATTTTGTCATGTCCAGAAGCCTGTAAATTGAATATAATCAACATTATAATTAAGATTTCAAAATAGCTTCTATTGTAAGAGGTTTGTCTTTGGTAATTAATTACTTTCCAGGAAAAAAAAAAATCTTCTGGGATGAAGTGACCATTTCACTCAGGAAAAAAACCAACACACATTCTCTCTATATATAATTTAAATAAGTCTGTATGTTCTACATAGAAAACAGATTTCTCCTGAAAGTTTTTTTTTCTAAGCTGAAAAGCGCAATATAACACAATAATTTCTTAGCAGCATGAGAATACAACTGCTACATTTTAGTAAGAAACTGGCCACAGTCTTCTAAAGAGAGGCCACTCTGTTGAGCAGACACCTGAAATGTCAGCAGCCACTTCTGGAACACACAACTGACCTATAAAAACAACTGATCAGAAGCACGAGTCAGATGCACAGGGCCTGGGAGTGATGGGCAACATCTGAATCTCTTAACAAAAGTCAAGACTCTTCCTGAAGGTTTTTACGCAAATTAGGTGATTAGCAGAATTTTAAAGAAAGAAGTCAACTCTAAAAAACCTGGTTCTGAATCTCTGTATGCCTACAGTGAGAACTGGGAGAGCAAACCTCAGCATGTAAGCCTGTATAACATCTGAATGTTAAGAAAGAGCTAGAAATCCAATTATTGTTTCTACATCACATTGAAGGCATTGAAGTAAATGGGTAATAGACTGGGAGAGTAAAAATTGAGTTAATGTAGAAGCCACTTTTCAAAAATCTCTGTTAGCTCCAGTACTGCCTGTCAAGTATTTACAGCACCTCATAAGACACTTTCCCTCTCAGAAAAAGAAATTGAGATATGAAATTAACTCTTGAATTTAAAAAATTTTATTTCCCTTATACTAGAACTTCTTGTTATATAAAAAGGCTAATAAAACATTTTTATCATAAAAGTTTCTTTCCTGTTCCTGTTCCTAGCAAATAAAAATCCAAGTAAGTAAACTAGAAAATGGCTAATGACTCAATATTGAATAGAATTTCACTATTTGAAATATATAGCCATTGAAGTCCCACTATACTGGTATTAAATGCATTTTGAAACCATATTTCAACAAGAATTAATCTTAGCACAAATATTTTTCTTCTATATGGAAAAGATTTTTATTGTGTTACTATTAAAAGAGCCTGTCATTCCTGTGCAATAACTGATCTATAACAGTACTCAATCATATCATCTTCAATGAAATTAAAAAGCAATTGCACATAAATAGCAATCTAAATGCTTTTACAGGTCACATACTTAAATAGCTGCTTGTTACTAGACACACAGAGCTAGGCTGATTTCACTGAAAGTGCATACATGGTATAAGCAAATAACAGAGGCCTGAAAGGTAACTAAAAATGGTGGTGTAGTCACAAACCCAGGGACATATTTTTTCCTTGCTTATCCAAACTAAGATATAAACTGCTAGCTTAAAGCTCAGATGATGGTGAATATGGACAAGAACATCCAATTTTATTGATTTCCCCCTCTTCCATTCTCACGGAGGAAACACAGGTGCACGTGGCTGAGGGCAAATGTTCAGGTTCAGCAGGGAGAAAGGAATCCCCTACACGATCCCCCTACATTGGCACCACCAGGGCTTTCTTACAGAGTCCTTCGAAACTGCTGACCCAACATAGCAAGAGCATATTTTGTTCAACAACCCAACTCTGACTAAAGGAATTATGACCAACATAAGCGGCAGAAACAATATGAAAAGTGGCATGTCAGTGTCTAGTGTTAAAGAAAGTATTTGCTGAATGAGATAAAAGTCTGATACAGTTTACAAATGTAAATATGGAAGGACTATAGAAAAACTCATTTCAGAAAATCTAACAGCTCAGCAGATCTGTGTGAAGAAGCCTTTTATACTTATCCCTCAAGTATTTTTAATTCTCGTTGGGAAAATAATTAGCAGCTTATTATGTGACATTTTACATAGATGGAAACAGAAAACAACAGAAAAAGAAAAATTTTACAGAAAAATTTTAGTAAGCCCTTTATGCTTGAAGGAGAAGCCCACAAAATTGCTCAGAAAGCTCTACAGCCAGTAGTACTACCTCATAAGCTCTTGATTAAGTTCTTCAAACTTTAAAAAAACCCCTATAGAATTCAGAAGGGGCAGGAGATGTACTCCTGAGCCAAAGAATCCTCAGCAGACTCACATCATCCCAGCAGAATCCCTACTTTTGCTACTCAGAAAATTTCCCTGAAAAGGAAAATTTAGAATGAAAAAAGCTTGTGAAAATTGCAAATTTAAAGTGCAATAACAATACTCTGGGCAGCAGTACAACTACCACGCATTATGTACAGCTGCAAAGGTCCTGGAGGACTGCACAGAAAAATGGAAAGAAAGAGGTGGACTAAAGAAACTGTTGCCTACTAAGAAGAATCTGGTACACATGAAAAAACCAACCCTGCAATAAGCAGTCACAGAGCAGTTTATTGCCATAAAATAGCAACAGATACAATGTCACAAGTTCCGTATGTTCTTACCAAAATACTTCCCAAAAACCAAGACTTTACTATTTCGAACCAGGAGGGAACGCTGGAAGTACTAAATGCTTTAAGTATTTCCCATTCTAAGAGTTTACAAATTATCAATATATACCTTCTATAGAAATGACACTAATCAAAATGCACAAAAACAATAATGACAACAACAAAACCCAAAGAAACTCATCTATCTATGCAGTATAAATGTACATGCAGCCAAAAATGTATGTGTTCTGCCAGGACTCAGACCAATATCAGAGTTACCTCATCAGCTGTAATCTTCATTTGTGAGAAGTCAGTCCAAGGCAGACTCGAGTTAATTCAATTTAGATTCATCTGCAACAGGACAGTCTGAATCCTGGATCTGCCCATGCTACGGTGAAGTTCTCACAGTTCTCGCACATGCAAAGCTAACATAATTATGAAGAACCAACACAGAGATAGCAATATGTAGATCAACATCTACATATTTTATAGCTGTGAAAAC
This sequence comes from Mohoua ochrocephala, assembly GCA_013398855.1. Taxonomy (NCBI): domain Eukaryota; kingdom Metazoa; phylum Chordata; class Aves; order Passeriformes; family Acanthizidae; genus Mohoua; species Mohoua ochrocephala. The sequence continues at coordinate 30,885 of VZTA01025786.1, read as the reverse complement.
CCCTTCTTATGGAAACCGAAATGTTACATCGATACATTTAAAATTAAAGCCTAACATGAATTTTATGAAGCTCAAAATCCTGGAAAATGGAAAGAGCTACATATTACATATACTGTCCTTTTCTTATCCTTATTAGGTCTTATATTAGCTGCAACTAAATATTTCAAGGTAATGATGACACAATTAGGATTTACTCTAATAACTACACTAGAGTCAGACACTCCTAAGAAGATCATGCAGAACTGCATGGTTTATACTGAAGCTTTTTATTGCTGTTTTTATTAAAACTACATTTGTATGTTTGTATCAACAGGTTTGGGGGTTTCGGTGCAGCTGAAGATATGTAAGCTTTTTTGTTTTTTTTTAGCCGTGTGAACATGGGACTGACGAGGAGTCGTAACACCAGTCCAAAGGGCACAACTAACCCTTTAAAACTGAAAGGCAGCTAAGGACAGGCTGTCTCTAGAGATTCAAAATAGTACATTGGAAAACTAATAGCCATTACAGAGCCTACTCTATAACACCAAATAGATGACCAACCTAAGTCCTACACACTTGCTTCTATATTCTCTTGTTCAAAACCATTCATTGCCAGTAAACAATATTAATAAACACTTTGTCATATGACGGCCTGGGGACATAATGACTGGATAGCCTGTCAAGACCAGCAGAAAACAAACCCAAACAACTTCCAGTGAAACCACATTCTTAAATTCAAGGTTCAAGGACAGCAAACAAGAAAAACGAAACAAAAAAAAAAAAGCAACAAACCATCAAATAGTATGCTAATAGCTCCCTAGCACTCTGAACCACAACAATTTAAATACTAGCAAGTATTGGTTTGTTAAAAACCAAACAAGTAAATTTTCTGCCGCCTGACCTACGTCAGTTATTCACAACTTAATTTATGAGCAGTAAAACCTATTCACACGTCTGCTGTCTAAGACAAATAGGAAGAGTTGCTCTACCATATATTTTCCAGTAGTTACAAAATTCAACTATAGAGTCTTTTATACTTTCTACCACAGAGCGAGCTTACTTCTTCAGGTTTTAGGACATATGGATACAATGGAACTCCGGCACAAATTCAAACAATTCCCTGTGGTTTATGATAGACAGGGTGTATGATGCTTGGGTAGCTTTAATAAATTTTAAAGTTTGGATAAAATAAATTTGCACCTACAAATGGATTGTTTTAGATGTTAAGCCCTGCAGCTACCCCTAACAAACACCTCGCAATGAGTTTCAGCATTTGCACAGGGAGATTATCACAGTAGGCTCCTTGACACAGCAGAGCTCACAGTGATAAAAAACAAAACGCGCCTTCCCCCTCTCCCTGGGGGTGTGCTGGATTCTGAACCATTAGCAAATACAACTCCATTATGTGGGAAGGAAGTGGGAAATGGTTGTGCTCTGCAGGTGTTCAAAAATACATTTTCAGTAAGGGAGCAGATGCTTGAAAAGAAACAATTCAAGTAAGCACATGGCACCATAATCAGTCTTACTACTGTATTTGAAAGCAACTGTCTTCCTCTCAAATATACAAGTTACTTGCTTTTGGCATCACATGTATTTATTGCACCTGCAAGTGCTTGAATATATTACACTTCTACATTTCAATGTACGGTTCTTTTAAAGCAACAGGACACAACAGATCACAAAAAATGATGAACAAGTCACAAGCCTGGTCACAATAAACCTTTTCAATTTACACGGCACAGGGAGTTGCCTAAAATGCATTTTAATTTTCAAACTGTAATGCCATTAATGTATACAGAATGAGGTGTAATAAAATACCATTACCTTCATTTTAGATGTTTCTGCTACCTTATATTGTCAGACAATTGCTTGTTTTTATACTCAGAACATGTGAAACATCCATTGTTACAGAACACTTGGGTTCAATTCCTTTTGAGGAACCAATAAACACAGACAGATCATCCAAAGTGCATTTCTTTATAAATAAGCACCAGGAAAATTAAGATCTTTCCTTGCAAATGCAAACCCAACAAAAACTGGATCATTCAAAAAGTGTTAGGTAAAACAGATATCTCTAATGAAGAAACTCTGAAACAAAAACATAACTTATTTTCTCACTAGCTGCACTTATCAGTGCACTTTTCTTTTACACAGAAACAGACCAAAAGGTTACAGGACAGCACTATGCATGACTACTGCCTTTTAATAAAGTTTCACTTTCTACTGAATACCAGAACTCGAGGACTTCTAAATAAAGCACTTAGAACCTGTGACCAAAGCCTCAATTAGTGTTAAAGGCATCTAAAGGGCATCTACAAGTGTTGATTTATGATTAAATGATCTAGCCCTGGGCCAGTAGTTCCAATCAATGCACTAAGAACCGAACAGGTCAGGAGCCTGAACTATCCTGTCCATTCCCAGGTGGCCTTTGCAGGTAAAGAGGGAAGGGTATGACTGGGCCAGAAAGAGTCTGCCTCTTGTCAAACTAAACTCACACTTAGGGAGAGACATCAGTGCGCAGCTGCTATTCTGATACTTCTTGTGAATATCCGATCATTGTTTTTTGCTTTGTTTTGCTTTTTAAAACTGTTTAATAACTTTCCTAAAAAGAAATTTTTTACTACCTTAGGATCTGTTTATTATTTTACACTTTGTAAATTAGGCGTTTTCTGTGCCTGCACATATGTATTAAAAACTTCCTCTTTTTTATTTCTCTCAGATAGTACACCCTATCTAGGCATGCACCTGCCTTTATGCTAATAAAAATCAATTCTAAGCTGAACCAGTTTCTCCTTCCTTTTTCACTTAGACTGACAACATAACCCCAAATGAGAAGTTTAACTTCCTTATTCCTTCCTTTATAGTTTTTTTTCAGGTCCTCTAGGGACTCTCTCTACCATGACTGTCCCCTAGAGTAAAATTCAATGTAAGAACAGCTGCTTCTTTTATCTATTTGAATTTCTCCAACATCCTAAACCATTTTTACTCTATACTGATTTTTCAGATCTATTTCTAATAGGCCTACAAATGACACTATCAACTTTGAGAGTAACTACAGCACTCTTTCAACATGTTAGGCTATTAAATAGATATTGTGCTACCAAATCAAATTTTCACTAAGTTCCAACCATCTTCCAGCAGTGTCAACATTTTAATAGGTCCATACTCTTATTTCAAGAACTTTTGTTTCTAAATTCAGGATAACTGTTGATAACTAATTTTCCAGATTACCATTCTATGTTCTTTACTTGCATCTATCTGCCGCTGGCATTTACTCTACACACAATCATAGTGTCCCTCAGATGTTACTCATATTCTGAAGGAGACAGTAACAAATGCACTAGATAGGTTTAATAATCTAGGCCATTCACTGCCCACTGCCTTAAAATTCTCTCTTTGCAGTGCTCTCAGAAGGAAGCTCAAGAAAGACAGTTTGCCTTGACTTAAACTTATTCTCACTACAATTAATTACAGCTATAGCTCCTTCAACATAGGAATGATGTCTCAAAACCTACAAAGTCCCAATGACGAAGAAATTAAAATTATAAAGTTCATTATGCTGAAGCATAATGAATTCTCTTGTGGTTTACTGGCTGTCTACATTCGAATCTTCCCTAAACAGTACTATTGATATATAAACACTTTGTACACAACTATGCATTAAGAAAGAAGTTGTAAAAAGTGGGTGCCTTTTAAAAGTAAGCATGTACTATGCCATGGTACTGACCTATAGTGGTATTTCCTATGCTTAGTACACGTAGTGCAGTGACATCTTTTTCCACTGTAACTGTTTATCATTAATGTTTCATAATTCCTTGTTTCATAAGGGAAGGGCAGCAGCAAGAAAGTCTCTTTCCGTCATTCAGTACTGATAAGAAAGCAATCACGGTCCTTTATAGAAACAATAAAGCAGCATTGCTTTCTGTTCTATTCTATTCTCTCTCCCCTTCTACCTATTGCTACATTGCCATAAGTCACACAAAGAAGTTAATGTTTTCTAAGTTAAACAACTGGCTGTCTGCTTATCTGGAAACTTCAATGTGGTGGTGCAACTTCCAGCTACCTGTGGGCGAGCACAGCGCCTGGCAACCCCGCAAAGCACACGGGCTCCAGCTTTAAGTCCTGTCGCGTGCCTCAGAGTGAACATTCCCAGCCTGAGTGGGCACTGCCAGCCCCCTTGTCCCCCACTGCCTGCGCGCTCTGTGAACTGCGGTTCAAAAAAGCCAATAAAACCAAGCTGCACAAGGAGGAGGGAGGGGGGAAAAAAGCAGATATTTGGGTCAGGGCCAGGCCCACCTACCGGATAATCCCGGTTTACATCCGACAGCTGTTTATACTTACCTGATGTGCGGCAGGTGCGGGACAAAAGGGTCACAGAGCCCTGCAGCACCTGCCGCCTCCACCCCTGCTCAGGCCACCGGGCAGCACCCAGCGCCTCCCAGCAGCTCCGCGGGCTCCCGGCGGCAGCTCCTAGGGAGCGTTGCCCACCACCCTGCCCTGGCTCAGGGGGCGGCTAGGGAAGCAGCCTGTGGCACCCAGCTGAAGGAGGTCGCTCTTCACGAGACACCAGCACGTAGGAACTCCCAGCCCATCACGGCCCTCTCAGTGCCTCCTCCAAAACACACTCAGAGAATCACTCTGGCTGTGGGGAGGAAAAGCCAGCTGCTGGTGCTCAAACATTTCCTTTGGCTCGATCTTAAAAACCACAGAAGGTTTTTTGCTTTACTATGCCCAAATTGCACAGTGAGCACAATTTTTGGAACAAGTTCTCAAGGAAAAATAATAATAATTTAGGTGCAACAGACAGAGGGCTGGAGATGTCACCACTCCTCGCTCCAAGCCAGCTGTTTAATCATCGCTGCGTTGTGCTCATTTTGGTGCCCTGCTAATGCCCTGTCTGACACATGCGGTTCTTGCTACATGAAGTATTACTGGCAGTGGTATGTTACAGCCAACAATACTTTTAAACATTTTCCAGCCAGCCATAGTCAACAGTCTTTATTGAACACAGCTGAAAGATTGTCTTCCTCTTTCACAGGTAAAGCAGAAATGTGGAGGACATGTCAAAACTGAGAAATTAATGACCAGGCCTCAACATTACAAAGGTGCAGGACTAAGGCAACATAGGAAGGAGAGGGGAGAAGAAAACAAAAACAAAACCAACAACAAAAACCCAAACCAGACATGATGGCCACAGGTGCTACTTTTATACAGCTCCATGAGATGTTGTTTTCATGAATGTCATTTAATGAACTAAACTTATTTCACATGCAGCTCTGAACAATTTTGTTTGAAAATTGCCTGAAAGTCCATGAGTTTATTTCTTGGGCAGGTAACTGAACAAAGCCCTCTGCTTTTCTACAGGGGAATCACAGAGCAAGCACCTCCAGATTAAGAAAGAGAACCCAAGGTCCTTTGATCTAGTATCTCTCACTTCCAACACCAGAGGGAAAGAGGGGAAAAAAAAAAAAGAAACAAAGGAAAAAGCTGACGGGTTTAAAGCAAAAAAATCAGGCTTCACCCTTAACACTATGAGCTCTACAAAAGAAGAGGGAGCAGTAACTGCTTACACCCGGAGGCTGAGCAGCACACATTGTCTGAAAAACATTTGTTCAAAGTGGTAAAGAGAGATGGTAAACCCAGCCCACACTGCAGTGCATTTGACCAAATTCCCAGATATATTAATTATAAAATGCACCCATTTCAACTAGTCTCTGGCTCAAATGACACAAGTACATCATTCCAAAACTGATACATCCAGAGGGAGAAAAAAAAAAAAAAGCTCTAGATGCTATTAAAAGAAAAAAGAGAAAAAACATGGGGAAGAACAAGAACACTGTGGAAAAACTAAAAAGTAAATAAACCTCACTTAAGCACATGGCAAGACTTTTACTGTTAGAAGAATCAAACATGATATAAGCCCACTAAGAACCCAAGGAGAGATAGCTTTTACATCATGGTGTTAAAGATACGAAACTTACCATGTTCAAGTGCATACCTTAGTCCAAACAGTGTAATCAATAATAATACAAAATTAGCAAGCCAACTTTTTGAAGCATTTCATATAAGATTCAGCACTTAGGTATATCAGTTGCAGCATGGTCACAACAATTACATGAACAATTCTGAATGGCTAAGTAACCAAAAGCAGCTGATAGGACCAGAATACATTTGTCACAGAGTACTTTAAATGAGAAACTGAAATTAGCCATTATGGCAGTGAAAACAGGAAAAGATGCTCTAAGCGTCCAGCAATATTTCATATGGAAACTATGAAGATAAGAAATACAATACTTGAAAAGAAATCCAAAAGTAATCTTGCAACTAAACCTGAATTATTGAAATCAGTAATCCAATTAGAAAAAGGAAGTTTCCAAAAATCAGATTATGTAAATTTGGTTTACATTTATGCATTTTACATTGTAGTAACATATATTCTTTTCCTACCACTATATCATAATACAATATAAAGAAACTCCTCTCACTTTATAATATCAAATTAACTGTAATTTATACATTTCTAGTAGTAAATTGCCCGGGGTGGGGGGGTGGGGAGGTATATCCTACCAGTTACCTCTTCTGATTGAACTGGTTAACATGCTTTGCAGCCTGCACTGCAGGTAAAGAGCTATGACACCCCTTAGATTAAACCAATTGATGATGAAAAGATCCCTTCACAGAAAGACCTTCAAAAATCTGTCCCTGCCTGAGCAGAAGGTTAGGACTAGAGAATATCCAGAGGTGCCTTCAGCCTCAATCCTGCAGGGATTCTAGAAAATAAAATTCTCCCAGCTTCCACATAGAAAAACATGACATCAACTTAGGTGTTATTTGAAGTCTGGCAATGATGCCTTAGGTTTTTAACTTTTATATTTTTCACATCCTGTACTGCCTGGTGTGCAACTCTGAAGTTTCTTGTGGCCTGTTGGCTGCTGTTCTCTCCTGCTGGTCAGACATAATAAACCTCTGCAGGCTTCCACTCCAAGGACACCAGGCCCAAAATGTGTCAACTAAAAGCCTCTAAAGGGGGGCAAACTTGGGGCAATTCCGTCATGAAACTGAGGTTATAATTGGAGAACTAACCCTGATATGCAAATGAACCAAACTTATCAAAGTGTGAAGAACCCGTGACCCAGGGTCCATCTTGGGTGTAGCCCTGGACTGCCCAGGGTGTACCTTTGAAGGCCCTTCAAATAAATACCTCCTTTTATTCTCTTATTCTTGTCTAGTCTCTGTGTTTTAGGTGGCCACTCAAGGCATCGACAAGATGCTATGAAGGTAGTGTCATGTTTATTTTCATCTATAAACTCCACTAGGGAATTTTCTGAATACTTTGGAGAAAACAGATGGATTCACACTGATTTCAAGTATCTCATTTAAGTGTCTAAATAGGAAGAATATTTACCTATATAGTCAATGGAGACTGGGCTTTACTTCTTAATTCCTACACATCTTGGGTAGGTAACCTAAGAGCATAGCATACTAAGAGAAGCCAGGAAGCAATTCTCTTGGAACAAAGTATGTCATTTTAAAAAATGAAACCATAGTAAATAACTTTCACTGTGTTTGAAACCCTGCTTTCTTGTGCCATTTTCTGTCAGTTTGACAAAAAGATTGAAGAAGCTCTGCAAGATACAGACTTATGCACATCAAGCCAAAACAAGCTCAATTACACACTGAAGTCAAATAAATGCATCTTTAAGACTGAAATCCACAGCATAAGATGAAGTCTACCAACATTATCTTTCCTTTACACATTCATTTAATGGCAAAAAATCCACTTGCATCTCTGTGTTGAGAATAAAAAAACCAAACCACTACTTAAAGTGGAAGAGCAAGATTCAGAGAACAGTGGAAACATTTAAGACTTGCAGGGATTTTGCAGGATTTAATTAAAAGCTGCAAGACATACTTATGGATAGGTCTATTTAAAAGAATTCATGCCTTTGGCATGTAGTAATATGTAAGACTTCAGCCACTCAATAGTTCCTTGTATTAGTGCCCAGTTTGTCTTACTGTGCATACATTATGGTTAATATTAAATGATTTCATCTTTAGTGTGTACCTGGGGGGAGGGGGGAGCTGCCCACTGGGAGGAGCTTTTGTGCCATACTAGCACGTATTTCTGCCTTCTACAGCCTTGTCTGCATCAGAAATCTGGAACCAGAAACTCCCCAGAAGTAGTCACAAGAATGACTGTGACAAGTAACACAGGCCAGGTATCCTTAAACAATGCTGTCATCGTGACATCTTCAAAAATTTCTTGATTTCTAAATTTCCTCTTAGTCATGTCTTAGTCAAGATTGACACAGGACTAAGACAGTCTAGCCAGGAAGCAGCCTTGATAATTACATATACCAAAACAATGGAAGAATACGTTTGTACTCCTTTTTCCAGTGGGCATTCCCAACAGCAACCTGGATGCATGGTGCTATTTAATGATGGCATGTTAGCATGCAATGTGTACCACATTCAGGAAACTATTAAGGATACTAATCACCACACAAACTAGTTTTAAAATTAACATATTAGGAGAAGCCCTCTAGTGTGTTCAGACAATGAGTCAGCTTCTAAAACCAGAACAGAAGCAGCTAATACAAATGAAATGCTAATTTTTCCCCAGACAGTGAAGCAACACTCTCTGTGTATTCCAGTTCTTTTGTAGCACGTGAACATTTGAGTTTATTCTCTCAGACTACAGTGTGGACTCTTGAAGAGTTTTTCGCTATTTCTTTCCCATTTGAATCAGCATCGGGAAAAAAGAAGGTTCAAATCTTACCTTTCCACACACGCAATTAATTGTACACAAGATGGGCATTTCCACAACTCTTAGTACCCACATATTGCTAATGCCACAAAAATAGCTCCAATTATTCTTTAGATGTTCTCCCAGCACCAAAATAAGCAATGCAGACTTGTTTGTCTATCTCCCATTCACCCTCACTCACAAAACTGTATCAGCACTTTTGAGTGCTGAGGAGTAGCTCTGCTCTATAATAAGAATATGTAGGACATCACCCTCCTCGACAGACCTACTTTCCTGTACGTATGGAATACAAATTGAAACTATTCCTCTCCCCTTACACTCTTAGATCACACTCCAAAAGAGGACAAGACTTTTTTTCCTACAACCAATGCATCATCAGAAAGAACCAACTAAACTTTAGCCCTGCATACCCAGGAACTATCTCACATTTAATATGGCCCCACTCTACACGCAGGTACTTAACAGTGTTTTATATACTCTGGTACATTTGTGCAATGCAGTCTCATTCTGATTACAGTGAAGTTGGGAAAGTACCACACAATATAGCATAGATTACTGCTTACAACGTAGATCAAAAAGTACACAGCTTGACATTTAATTCCCTAAAAGGAATATGATTGTGACAAGCAGAAAATGAAAGATTTTATTCTGAATCATCTAAAGACAGACCTAGTAAAATCAGAAATCACCACGAAAACATAGTAAGTTAAAATTCCATATTAAAAATATCTGTTAGAGAAAAGAAGTCAGCAGGTCCTCTACATGTACTCTTCAAGTTAATACCTTTTGGCAGGATGAAGCTGTTCAAAGAAATAAAACTGAAATAATAACCACTGCAATGGTATTAACAGAATTTTTTTCAAGCTGCTTTAATCTTATAGTCTGTCCAAGAAATTAGCAGAGCACATACATGTGACTTACTGGCAAAAAAGAAAAAGGAAGGTAATTGAGCCAAAATTATTTTTTTATATCATTGCTGCCCTCTTCTGGTTCAAAATTTCTCATTCTCCATACTTCATATACTAACTAATTCATCTCAACTAATTACATTACATTCATATGGAACATGTTCAGAATTAAATTAATTTAGTCTAACACACAAGCAATTCTGGCATGCTAAGAGTCCCACACACCTTTAAATATTATAATTTGAGAGTTGTGAATTAAAACCTATTATTAAAATTGATTGCTAGTATAATTTTTAATAATTAACTGTTACTCTAAAGTACAGGAGTCAGCTTTGACATCATGACAGGTGTCAACTTAAGGTTATCAGGAAAACAGAAAACCAATAGAAGAATTTGAAAATGCTTATTCAAAAGAAGTATAAGGAGAAGACAGAATCAAATTTTGTATATATTCAGGCACAGAGTTTTCACTTGTTCCATTACAGAAATATATCCAGCAAATGCAATTCAATATAAACACAGTAATTCATAATTAGAAGAGTTTGTTGTGTGTTTTATTGTGAACTAAGCACTTTTCATATTGCCAAGATCCAGAAAACCAGGCAGACATAAATAACACCTACCCTTCTTTCTTGCCAAAATATCAAACATCTCAGTACAGAATTCCAGAATAAAAACAGTGAGTACAAGTTTAGGTGTTGCTCAAGGGCCCAAGAAACTCAGCACGTTGTGTCATCATGATGCATGTAGCATTGTCCATTCCCCTCCTTGTTCCCATACACACCTTTCCTCCCACTAACTTGGCATCATAACTTCTCTCACCTTTTGCTGCTCCTCAGAGCAGGCTTAAAGAACAACATACCCCAACAGCTCATCGGGGTTTCATGTCCAACTCAAAACCAAGAGAGCCCTGTTTCACATTTAACATCACCACTGCAGTTCTTCTTTCTCTGCATTAGTGGACGGCAATGGTTTCACTTCTTATTGTCAGATCATTTCACGAGCTTTAGCTGCACTACTCATATAATTATTCTACTGAAGACAGAAAAATTTAAATATCTTGTCAAACAAATATAAATAAATTTATCATAAGTTTTTCAATAAAGCCACCAAGTATTTATAGCAATTGAGCTATTAGTCACACAGAGAAGTTGCACAGTAATGGATATTTTACTTGTGATGACCCTACAGATTCTAGGCAAGAATAAATCTCCTTTCTCTTGCTGTATAAAAGTTAAGTTTCTTATGCTGAACGTTTTCAATGTAACAGCTATTTTTGTCTTAAGAATACAAATAATATGAGTGAAAGCCACTACAGTCCAAACTAGAAGTTTGCCAGAATCAACTATGTTTTGAAGCTATGCTTTGTTTCGGTTTGTTTGTTTGCTTGTTTTTGTTGGCTCTTTCATCAGCTGCTATAGAATTAAAGGATTCATCTTGATCTTTAAAAACATAGCATGTATACTTTGGAGGCTGGAGAAGGAGAAGAGAGATCCCTGGAGTTCAAGAGCTGCTGCTTCCATTTAACTTGGAAATGCCATTGCTACTGACAGTTGCCACCTCATATCACAAACCAAGGCCAACAGAAACAGTACCAGAGGCTTATGCCTGCAAGGACAAAACAAGCTCTTTTTCTCAAGAGAGAGATGTGTCTGTCTAGGCAAGAACGACAGAGAGGATTGAGGTGGAAACTGCATTTAAAAGACCAACAATACGTATACTACAATCTTGTAAACTAAGGTCTTGTCTGAAAAAAAAGGCTGCTATTTTTCCCCCTCTCTGTCCAAAACTGAAATTCCCATAATTTAGGACAGAAAGACTTTGGATAATTCTTGCCTAGTGGTAAGCACTTCACCAGAAAAGCTGTCTAAAAAAAACCTCAAAACCAAACACTCAAAACCCAAAACAACACAAATCAAAACCTTTTACATTTCAAATGCTGATAAAAAAAAAAAAAAATCTCACCCCCAACCCCAAATCAAAATACTTCTTGGTTTACACTGCCAGACAGAATGCATTAGGCCTTTCTCACTGGGTATGAGACAGGCAGAAAGAAGGAGGAAAAGCTAACTGAGCACCAAGTCCACATCAGACGTTAAAATTAAATTCTAAGGGTAGCTTATGGGGACAGTTAAAATGCCAACACTGTTCTCAGCCTCTGAAGTTACGATTGTCAACAGCATAACAATGCAGATAAGGTAAGGGGGTAAATGGACTCCAGAGTTTTTGCAAGCATATGTGGCAGACACCTGTACATTAAAGGATCACCAACTCCAATGGCCATTTAAAAAGACTAATTCATATAAACATGGTATCTGTCTCGTGGTTGCTGTTAGAGAAGAAGAGCAAAAGAATCATCTTGGACCCCATACCCTGAGGAGAGAAAAAATAATATATGTAGTAGCAGGACAAAAAAACCCTTGAACCTTCCTTGTTTCCCTTGAGTGTTACAAAATGTTCTACCTTGGTAAGATCAATGGGATAAACACAATACTCCAGTACTCTAATCAAAAGAACTATTTTAAGTATACTAAGAGCAGCACATCCAAGAGTTGTACAGCCTCTCAGGTCACAGGCTGCAGAGGTAATTTATCCACCAGGCCATGAGATGTTGATGCATTCCTCTGATAAAGGACTGCCACCAAATTAATTCTAAAAAATGGATCACTCGTGCTTTCATTCTGCAGGGGTTCCCAGAAGTGACATAGAGGGCTTAATAACGTTCAGAACTGACTGGCTTTTGTCAAGCTGATAAATTTGAATGTCTCCGCCATCCATAAATACTTTTTTCATTCAAAGTTTACGGTGATTCAACTTTTATGTTCTCTGTATGTGTAGCATAGATTATCACTCTGTTTCTACACATATCTATATTTAAAATTTCTGTATTTTCTCTCACTAAATTAATTGGTTTAAGATGTGATTTTTTTTTTCTTGTATTTACCTCGTAAATCAGCATCAGCTTGCACAAATCAGCATTAACTTCCAAAATCTGGGTTTGTTTGGTTACTTAAGCTAAATAGATACCAGGAGCTACCTCAAACGCATAGAATTGTTTTTATACCCAGACAGATAATTTTCTTTTTATTTTTTTTAAATACCGTAACAGGTCAGGCTCCAGTTAAAAGCTGGATGCTTTAGCAAAAGCTGGGTGAAACTCATCCAAGGTATTACTCCACGGACTTCCCTGCAGTTACATCAAGTATGAGCCTGACCCTAGGGCACACTATTAAAATTTTCTAAAAGTCAGATTCAGCAATGTTCTTTTTTTTTATTAGGGAACAAACAGTGCAAAATGATATAATGACCTATATTCAGCGAGGGAAAAGTGAGATTAATCAAAATGTCAAAGATGTATAAAAGATGCATTAAAATAGAAAAGCTATACCAAGTACAAAACATTTCACAATAATACAATCCGACTGTGGCCCTCAGTCCAGTAACTGCTTTGAAAACACCGCACACTCTCAGGCAAGTAAAAGCACAAGCACAGATCAGTTACCAAGTGCAGATGAACGCACGGCATCTGAGACACATTAAACCTTCTCTACATGAGACTGCAGCCAAACTGCACGTGTGGCACATCTACCACATTTGGGACACTTGGTGTTCTCGTGTGAACAGTGTCTTCAGAGGCACCAAGCTCCTTTTCCCTTTTTAAATTTGAAAATACACATGCCCGTTTCCCATAGTAATTACCACAAATAAATGGCAGTTCTCATTTCTGAGTCTGCACAGAGATTCCAAGAAGCAAAAGACACTGGTAGTGTTTTCAACTACCAACCATTTACTCCCATTACTTACTTAGGAGAAATGCAAGTAGTGTAAGGATTACAGATTTCCACTCCAATGAACAGAAAATACAGATGCCGGTCTGGAGGAATTGTTAATATTTTTCATCACCCATTTAAGACATATAAGTATCAGTATAGACAACCCATACATGCACAAAGCCTTCGAGGATTAGATACTGCCTTAAAATATAACGAGAGCGCATTTTCCTACAAGCCATTTTGAGAGAAGGCTTACGAAGAATGCAACATGTCTCAGCGAGCTCCAGAAGGGTGTATTAATACATTCTACTCACAAGAGCTGCTGTTTTGCATCACATCCACTCCAGTGTTTGGGGCTATACCCAACTAGAAGGAGCCGTGATACTGAACAGACCAAGGGCTGCTCCAAGGCGGTGCAGTCCAGGCTTGGGGGATAGAAGAATTAATGAGGAAATGAGAAAAAAGCAGATGGTGCTGCAGCACTTCTTCCTGCATATCTGCCACCTCAAGCGGTTTCTATACAGGCAAAGCCCCGGGGCCCCACCTGGTAGACATATAATTACCCTAAATGTGCACTTATGTTTCATTACACCTTAACCATCACTATGCACACTGATTACAAGTATCAATCCATTTCATTTTCATACACCTCTGCGGTTGTACTGCATTCAACTGTGAAAATTCGGCACTCTCGTCACTTCTAAAACAAGGCCCATGCTGATAAACAGCAGTGGGCAAATTATTTGTCACTCTGTAGGGTGCCAGTAGGGTTTGATAAGGATGACATCACTCCCATTTTACCAATAACAATGACACTAACAAGAACATGTAATCAGCAAGCCTCAGTGCTTGGTCTAGCTGTGGCAGGTGCAACTTTTTTTATGCTGTAAATAAGCCAGCCAGCATTAGCTTCCAGCACAAGTACAAAACTATTTATTTTATCAGAATGTTAAGCAGAAGTTGGCTTCCATAAGGCAGTGCAGCTGCTGTCGCTGCTTCTACAGATGCTTTCATTAATTTTATCAAGGACATACTGAAGTAAGTGCTTGATCAGCACAATGGCTATTTAGGAACAGCTGGAGAAATGAAACAATTAACTTAAGGAGACTATGCAAGCCCAATATGCAAATTAAAATAATTAAATATTTTTTAAAAATGCATTAAAATACACGTAAGAATGGAGCACAAAGCTTTATAAAACAAGAGTTGCAGTGGGGATGGGGCTGTGAAAGAAAATAAAATCTTCACAGCTCTAACTTACATCTAAATAAAATTCCTGTAACCTTTAAAATTATCCATGTCTTAACATTATAATACCTACTTAGGCACTTTAAAAATTAATTTACAGTGAAAGATATTGCAGTCTATAATAACCAAGCACAAAAAGGAATTTAATATCCTTAGAGAAGTTTCATTTTATTATTTGCTGTGAAGAGATATTTCGCCAGTAGACTAGAAATTTTAAAATGTCCTTTGTTTTAAGATACCTTTACTGCTTGGAATACTTAAAGGATCAACCCCGTACTTAATATATTTCGTCTTATTTCTCCTTCTTCAGAAAAGAACTTCATCTTGTGCTCTAACAAAGCATTACTAAAAAATTCACTTGCTTACTCCTCCTTATTCAAACTTTCGTGGTATCTGGCTGATTAAACCGCAAAGAAAATTTCTGTCCCTATGTTTGCAAAAAACTTTCCACCTAACAGTGGAAGCTGAGTAGTTGAAGTTTCACCTCCCTGCATCTTCAAGGCCATCCAGCTACTCCTCAGATTTTGGAAAGAACAGCAACAGAGAAATTAATGCTAGTTCTATTACCTTCTCTGCCTCTGTTCAGGATAGTAAGGGTTTTCTGCAACACTACTATTCTGTCTCATTGCTGCAGCCTGGGAAAGATACGAGCAGATGCAGCTACTAGCATATGCACAAAGAAGGAAAAAGAAACAGTCCTGGGGAACGGTAAAAATAACAGACAGTATTCTTCACAGCAGGATATCTGGTGCAGGGTGACAATAATTACTTTTACACAAGTGCTCTGGGTAGTTTTACTGAAGCTGGCTTAGCTGGATCTGCCCGTGGCAGATGTGACACACTATCCTAGATAATGTCTGCTGTCTTCAGTAGGGGGTATGGTGGGGGGAGCTGCAGCAGACATGCCCAGAGAAATCACTCCCATGATGTTGTAAATTTTGTCCAGACATTCCATTTGAATCTCTCTCCTTTCTACATCCAAGAATGATAAGAAGCTTCTTGTATGGAAGAGAGAATAATCTACTCTATTTGCAGAAACTGGAAAATACTGAAAAAGGAAGAAAAGATAAGTCTGCTGCACCCTTCCAGTGTTTGAATGCACTTGACATTTACATTTACCTTTACAGTCAGTAATTACCGAAGGGGTCTGCAAGTACCTGTATTTCCAGCGAAATCTATGAAATATACCTTCATGGATTAACCACAAGGCCTTTAAAAACCCCAGAGTTTCTGAGCAAGAATGTCTTTGCTACTGGTAATGAAACTGAACTTCCTTGAGCTCTTCATTAACCCTTCCTCTTTCATGTTCCCCAACCAGAAGCTCTATTTATTAAGCTTTGCTGTGATAAAATGTGTTCGAACAAAATTCTGTTCATGTCATCTGTGTTTAAATAACAATACTGAGCACAGCTGAAGGAGAATCACATACTAATATAACATTAGCTTGTATGAATAATGCAGCCCACACAAATTTTAGTTTAAATACATAAAGGTAAGCTTTACTGTTTGAAGACTATTACATACTACTTGCATTACATAGACCTCTGTTAAGTGAGTGTGATGAGTATTTGTAGCTTTCTTTCAGCAAGACTCTGCAGGTTAAAAATTAAATTTTGTAAAAAGTGCTACTACTAATGTTCAACTCTTGTTCAAAAAGTATGTCAGCTTACTGTTTATCCAAACCCAATGAAAAGGCCTACTCTGTAATGAGTAGGATTCCTACTGTGCAGCCAAAAAGGAATTGGGGGGGAAAAAAAAAAAAAGGCAGCTGGAGAAACTGGATTTTCCTGCTCTGCAGAGTATTCATACAGATTAAAAATCACATATGTTTTACCTATATACAACAACTTTTATTTTGATATACACATGTCTATCAAACCCCCCAAAGAGCTTCATTTCCTTAACCCTAACCTATTTCTTCCCTTAAGTAATTTGGAAATTTTTGAGGTTTTACCACATACAGAAGGTTACACAGTCTAGATTCTGGTGAGCTAACTGCAAAGCAAACCTTCAAAAAGTTTAAAGGAGAACACCTTGTTCTACTCCCAGAGGAGGAAAATCCAAAGCAAATGCCACTTCTTGCCCCTAGTGGGGTAGTATTACTTAGATAGATGAGAACTGCTTACTCAAACCACCAAAGGTGACAAACACAACTGATTTTGCCTTTCAAATTTACCAAAAATATCTCACAGATTTCTGAGGTCTGGTTTACATGGCACAACCACAGAATTTCACTTGAGATATTTACACATTAGCGTTATAAAGTGACTCAGGCGTTGCACCCATGCAGCGCAGCATTATAATCCTGAATCAATAAAAGTAGTTTAACTACCAAGAGATCCATTTAGGGGATCAGGCAATAGGCATGTTTAACTACAGGTGACCGAAAGGAAGCTGGGCCATGACAGCTACAATCATTTCAATATCTAACACTGTGTTAAATTTCAAATCAATGCCCAGTGATGTACAAACGCCTCCATACGAAGGAAACCGATCCAGAGTTTGCTGTGTCCTTTGATGGTTTCAGGAAACTCTGCTGTTATGCAGTGGTGTATTTAAACGGTCTATTACCTCTGCTATTACATGGAAAGATAAAACCTGATAAAAGAGGCAAACTTCTAGGCTTGGGGAGGTCCCATTTTTTCCATCAGCACTGCATTGCTTAACACAATTTGATAAGAAGCAGATCTGGCAGATTTTGCTAAAACTTACTTTCTGAGGAAACCATGAAGCCATTTTCATAACAATGAAGATGTGCTCAGGTTAAGGAATGAGACGCTTTCAAATTTTTTCTTCCTCTTCATTGTGACAACAGCAGACACTTAATCTAAGAAATGCTCCCAAAGCTCAAGACACCAAATATAAAACTGACACCATTTAGCCTGTTCCCCACAATGGATTCAGACAGGTGAGTCAATATCCATTCCACAGTGAATTTCAGCACTAAAGGACAGGATTTTATGCACGTGCAAGTCAGCAATCCAAGTCACTGTAACACACGGGCCTGCTGCAGTGTTCCAGTACAAATACATTAGTTTCATGTACTCCACATTTGCTTACCCCTCAAACACAGGACCTGAACTCATCCCTAAGACAAGCTGGAATAGTATTTTACCATCACTTTTTATAATTCACTTTTGAAAAAGGAAAAATAAATTACAAGAGGAAAGAAAGCAATATCCATACACGAAAAACATGATTTGTACTACAGCATCCTGCAAGTAATGACATGCTTTTCATGTCCTTTGCACTTGGTATATCTCCAGCATATAAGGCATCGAGTTTTTGTCACCAGCCTGACAGCTTCTGATAAACTATTTTCACAGCAAAGTAAAAAAATAAAATGTCTCTGCTAAAAAGTTCCCAGTCAACTGGCATACATTAAACTCAGAACTAAAAATTGATATAAAAATACTTTCTAGACTGCCTGAGAAAAAAATCTCTGTGTACAAAAGCAAGTGAAGCTCATAGTTTACTATGTATATACAATTTTTCAAGATGCGTTCAAAATCAGTGCAACACTCACGGACCTTCAACATTATCATCCACTAATACAGAAGACCGAAAGAGTCATAAAAATAAGTAATGGATTTTGTTACAAGCATAAACTCTTATCACATTTTTTTTATTACAAATCAAGACTAAAGAAATGGGTTCTGTGTGGAAATAATTGAATGTATAAAAGAATTTGATTTCTCGCCTACAAAGCAAATAAGCACTTGTGTATTTCAGTGTAGCAAAAAGTTCAAGGTTCTGGAATATTTTACATTAGATCCTCTCTTCCCTTTTGATCTGCTAAGTCAGTTTTGCAAAAATTTTTGGAAAAAATATCCCTGTCCAGAATGCCTAGCAGTGTGGCCATAGAGTATAAACACTTTCCACTTTGAGTACCTCTGATATTTGACAGCTCTATGAGCACTTGAACATCATTTATCACGCTTATTTTTAATAGCTCTCCCTGGGCACAGCTGCCTTGGATGCCAATCTTCTTTTCTTTTGCCTCCTGTAAATATTTGAAATAGCTATTCATTAACAGTTGCAGATTTATTTGGCACTGTTGTACTGCTTGTGGATTGCAAATAGCTTTTATTTTTCTCCCCCTATCTTTTGGCTGATCTGAAAAAAGCCTGCTGTTTAGGTTCAATCTGTCAGGATTTAAATTATGCTCCAGCTGAGAGCTAATCAAGGGTATCTGACCTGGTTTACAAATAAAGTAGGAACAAGAGCGTTATTTTTTCCTTTTTTTTTTTCTTTAGGGCATTGGGCCCATATATCAAAACAAAACATGAACAGGTCACAAATACAGTTATCCTAAATTAAAGCAGAAGCAACTTGTCCAGAAACAACTTGCTCTCACAGGTGCCTTCCTAGAGGTTCTGGAGTATTCTCACTGACAGCTCTTACACCTAGCTTACATGCAATATTTGAATTTCAGATTTCAGTACTTTTGCACAATGTACACAGCATTAGAAAGGTATGTATTTAAGCTATCAAGACACCCCGGTGTGCACATCAGGAGTCCCACATATCTGTACAAATCATAGCTTTTATTTTCATGGGGCGATATTGCAGGAAAAAAAATTGTGTCATTCATCATGATTGCTCCTAATCTATTTCCACATACAACCAAACTGTGCATAAAAGCCATCTCCCTAATATCTGAGCTTACCAAATTGTACAAAACTCTTAAGAAGTGCATTTTGAGATCTATTTACTTTGGATTTAGACTAGAGAGGCCACAGAGCTCCCTAAAACGTACCAATGCAAACTGCACCTAAATTGACACTTCTGCAGCACGTAACAACATCATCCAATTTTTGAATGTCAGACACTTGCACATGTGAGAGGGTTTTAAGACAAGAAAAACTGCAGCCATGTCTTGTCTAATGAAAAAAGCCCCTGATGTATCCACACAACATAACCCTCTTCTTTCAGAAGGCTGCTAAAGCTGCAGAATATATTTTTTGTTTAAAGGAAGTGGTGATGAACCAGTCTGACTTTCCATTAAATGCTATGAATAATGCCAGGGCAGCACACAAGGAGTGTTTTCTTCTACCTGTTCCTGTCCTGTTATTTCATGAACAATCACAATCACTACAGCACTGTGTCTAAAGCTGGCATCAAAATATTTTAACACATATTGACTTTTGTCTTAACATAGTAGGAGGTACTTGAGGGAAGGTTAAAAAATAAGAAGAGACAAGAGTTAACCATGAGAGAGGTCCATCTAATCTCTGGGACCAAGCCTGCAAATTTATTTTTTATAAGACGCATTCAGTATTCTCTCAACATTCTCTCCCTATCGCAACTGGGCTCATCACCACCCAGAGTTTTACTCTCACTATGACTTCACTGACTACTAAGATTAGACAACTTCTTTTTATAACTTACACTTCTTTACACTTGAGATATGCTGTGAGTTGAGTTGCTTGATGTTGAAGTCTCTTGCTTCTGTAAACTGCATCTTTATCATTTAATCACATAACACTTTTAAAGGTCTTTGGTAAAAGTTATCTCAGATCAAAACAGCTCTTAGTTTCCTATTAAATTAATCTCAAAAGTTGCAATCTTATATTAGCATTAGATATGGAGATGGCATGGCCTTGAGTCACAGTGGTATTGCACAACATATCAAGAGGATCACCAAGGCCACAAAACCCAAACTCCGCACGGAAGGTGAGCCCTCATCACAAAAGGTGATTGAGAGCAATTCTAAAAGCATAAGACACACTTCAGATAAAGCATACTGGGGGAAATCAGTGACTTGCTGAAATACAGCTTAAGAACAGCCACGAGTAAGACCATTAGTCAGCTTAGCCTAGAGTCTTCTCCCACAGGATGCTTAGTGGAGAGTATAAATACAGGCAGCATAAATGATTTGCTGAATACTCAGAAAATTCCAACACTCGACATAAGATTTGTT
Source organism: Mohoua ochrocephala (assembly GCA_013398855.1). Classification (NCBI taxonomy): domain Eukaryota; kingdom Metazoa; phylum Chordata; class Aves; order Passeriformes; family Acanthizidae; genus Mohoua; species Mohoua ochrocephala. Next base: position 10,287 of record VZTA01025786.1, on the reverse strand, counting down.
ATTATTTAAAGAAAATGGATTCTTCTTCTGTCCTTCTGTCCTATTTCTTCCAAATGCTCAAACATCCACTATGTCCCACGCTATGGGGTTTCTCAATTTTAACTGCACTATGAGATTAAGAATCCCATTGCAATTTGTTCTGAAGCTGGCCTTTGCTAGCTCACTTAATGCCTTGGAACCTGGTATGGGTTGAGATATGCAGCACTGCTGTTCCTTTTAAGAAGTGGTTGGCACATCAGT
>VZTA01025786.1:0-10018 GCA_013398855.1 Mohoua ochrocephala | reverse complement strand
GACTCATTTAGCCCATAAACGAAAACGCAGAAAGGAGGTGGGCAAACTTTATGCTGAGAGATCCTAGTTCTGTCACAACTCCTGTTCTCCAAAAAACCTCGCTTTCACATCCCCACAGCAAAGAATGAGAAGTTAGCAGAAGATACCATCTTGAGTAGTCTTGTGAGTAGGAGGTTTCAGTGGCAAAGAACAGCTAAGACTTGCTCCTACACAAGGCCAAGCTATCCAGGAGGAGACTACTTACCAAATGATAAAAGGAATCATTGCCGCATTCTGATAAATTATCTTTGGATACATTAAAGAGGACCTAAATTTGGTAGGTGCCTAGTGCAACACAGTGCACCACATTTGTTGAGTTGATGATCTGGATTCTGGTCACCATATCTGTTCGACAGTAAAAATTGCTCATGATATTTTCACAGGAGCTATGGAAAGCTTCAGGCAGATGATTGCATACCCTCATAATGTTTTGGAAGTATTTCTAATCCAGGTTTTACAAAACCAGCAGTAAATACATGAATAAAATATGCATTATCAAAGAAATACGAGTTCCTATATCTGAACAAATATTTACAAGGAGTGAAAAAATTCCAATACCTCCATGGTTAAGAAGCCACATAAAACCAAATTTCCATTTTCAAACAAAATTAAAGATAAGAAATTTTCCCCCTTGAAAATCAGATTTATTAAAAAGATACACCATGATTTAATTTCAACTCTCTTTAAATTTAAGACTAAATACACACAAAACCAACTTAATCTTCCTGGTAAAGAGTTAACTACTGGCTGTGGCATTACTGAACCTTGTGGTTTACACTCCATTTCAAATAATGCAAACTTAGCAAAAATAAATTTATAAATAAAATTAACAAGCAAGTAATGCTATCCAGCTTTTTTCTGCTGCTGTTCCGCTAAGTAAGCATGGAAAGAATATAACATACACTACTCTTGTATAACATAAACAAATTTTCCAAAAAAAGAAAAAAAATAATTTCAAGCAAACATCAGATTGATGAGCTCTTCTGAAGAAGCCACAAATGAGCCAAACACTCTGTTAAAAAGCATGAAGACTAGAGTGTGTTTCAACCCTCTCTCTTCCCCTTCCCCAGCTAAGCTGGAACAGGTATCTCCTGCCCTTGGAAGATGAGAGAAGACACCACAGTGTGTCCAGTATTGCATGAAGTTTTGTAGGACCATTTCTCACCCCACCAAGCAGTTAAACTGGCCTAGGAAAGAGCAGCTCCGTGATAAGAGAGAGAAGCTCGGGCAGATAGTACTACATGCAGTTTCCCAGACATCCCTCCAGTCCCTTGCTCCAAAGGCCTAGTTCCATTAGGACTCTGCAGAATTGTGGTACTTGTATAATGGCAGCACCTGGGAAGACTCGACTTATATCAGTTACTAATGTCACCCTGTGAGGTTTCCAAAAACACACTTCAGTTTTATGCCAGATCAGTCCCCCAGCCTGATTCATACAAGGAACACTCTCCCAGCCAAAAAGCAGGTGGCCTGAGAAAAGGATGAAAAAAAAGCAGGGGGGGCAATGGGGAGAATGGATGGAGGAGGAAAGTGGGGGGAGAGATGGCCGAGAAATGCTCCTTTTACTTGCAGTGGTTGCTGAAAGCACAGCTGAAACTACAGCCTAAGGCTGAAGATCAAGTAGTAATTTTAATTGTATACATCTCTGCTTTGGCTCTTTTCTATTAAACTTCTATTTAGAACAAAAATAAAATGCACCTTTTTTCATAACAATACAAAATTAAACAGGCTGGCTGTCATTCAAGGATTTAAACAGCACAAATGCAAATATTTGAGTAGGAAAATAAAAAGGAAGGAGAAGACTGAATTATATAGAACAAATGTGACCAAAAATTGGGGGTTTCTTTCTGCTGAAGAAAAAAATACAACCTTTGTTAGGCAGACTTTTCTGGTTCTTGAAACTGCCAAAGCTAAGAGATTAGTGGAGCCTTATTGTCTGTAGGATTCTTAGTCAGGCATGCAAAATAAGCATTCGTGTATTCAATTTATAATCCTTATTTCCAGCACTGTAAGCTACAACAACCCATGCACAGTCAAAAAGACTTCATAAAAAAGGAGCATTGCTAGAGTAGGTCTGATGGAGACAGAAAGGTTATCTGGTCATGCTATCAGACATTTTGGCAACAGGATCAATTTATCCGGCAAGTTATCTTCTGGACAATGCCTATGTACCTCTGGCAACACTTAGAACAGCATCCTAGAGCAGCAATTGTCCAGATTTTCAAAAAAATATGCATTTTATTTCATGTTACAGCATTAATAGGCTTTATGTTTTGGAACAGACAACCATGATAGGAACAACATTTCAAAGCATCCAAGGAATCTATTTAAAGCTATTCAGGCTTATAATAATCCCCATAGAGGAGAAAATATTACTTTCAGAAAGACAAGCCAGCACATGGAGACTTTGACTCCTGATGAAAATCTTTATGGAAACATGATTTTTTGCAAATTCTAGTGTGACAGCTCCTTATTAAATCAATGACCGCTCCTTGTTACCACATTATCTTCCTTCCAGTCTTCCCTAAACAACAAACTTTCCTCTGTCATCCCATACAAGACCTGAGACAACACCATGGTAGCAAATGCAGTGACCAACCAGTTATTATCCTGAATGCAATCATGTATTATTCTACCTCAATTATTTACACTGCCACATTACAAGCTCTTCGGGGCTACGTTTGTTTTTTTTTTTTTAACAGATACACAATACTTACACAGTAAAATCCCAATTATACAAATGGCAAAGAGTGACAAAGGGGTTTCCCTTGAAAGTGAACGGCCCAGTCACAGTTCTGCACGTTATGCTGCACACTTGCAAAAGCTACTGTGATTCGTGTCCTAATTGAGCCACGGGCATGATTTTTTGGCAAATTAACTCTTACGGCATGATTGTTCTACGAGGCTGTTTGACAGGACTAAAACCTCTATGAACAGCACAAGAAGGCATCAACACATGGAGCAAAAGAGAAAGAGGTTTCCCTTCCTCATTTCTGACGCCTAGTATCACAGTAGACCTGGCAGCAAGGGAAAAAACCGTAACGCAGAAAACCAAGCCGAGGTATGGAACACGCCTATAAAATCTAACAGGCAAAATCAAGTGAGTCTCCACAAAATCCATTTGAACCAAGAACAAAATTTAATTTAAAAAAACCACAAGTGACCTGGGGCAAAGCATCTGCCACACTAAGGCATGAAGGCCTCCATAACGTTTTAGTAAGTTTTTCTGGTTTCTAAACCTGTCAGGAATAACACGTTTTCCCAAAATGTAATTCTTGCAAATAATTTGATGATCTCAACAAGAAGTATCAATTAAAGTCTGACAGAGTTATAAGGAAATGGAAGCAAGATTATATTACTGAAAGTTCTTGGCAACTACCAAATTAGAAGATGCCATGTTCTACACCCTTAATGAAAATATTAACAACATATTAAACTAAATCTGAGCCTTCTGCTGATTCTTAGTGTTTCTGTGAAAAACAGTGGCATGTTGTGAATCCCAGAATCCTTTGTGGCCAGAGGGCACAGAGATGATCAGTATGTTTAGTATTTTGATGACAACATCAAACATACTGCAAGTGCACTGCAGAGCGATCAGCCTTTGGCAACAGATCTTGAAAACACCGAATTTATTCTGCATGAGTCTATCACCCAGCGTGTGCAATAGGTTTGAAGCATTCTGACAGCAGTGGACTGACTGCACACACAACACACTACAAATGCACAAGAATGGCTACATGGCTTTTGGCTCAAAGTCAGCTCACATCTGGCCATCTCAGAAGGAGACTTCAATGCTAACTGCAAAAGACCAAGTAAAAATATGCAAAAGAAAGGGAAAACGTGCAGAGAAAATTATATTTTTAAGTGCAACAATTTTTAATAAAATAAAAAGATTAGCATAAAACCACACAGATACATTTTCACACTATTTAAATGTCATAATAAAATGAATGGAGGAATTTATTTAAAGCATGTTGATAAGGGTGTTGTCCAAATGCCCCTTCGACACTGACCAGCTCAGGGCATTGACCACCACTGTAGGAAGGCTGTTCCAGGGTTTGAGTGCCCTCTCCGTAAGGAAATATTTCCTCATGTGAAGTCCAAACCTCCCCTGAAGGATGCAGCCATTCCCATGTGTCCTGACATTGGATGCCATAGAAAAGGGATCAGCAACTCCCTCTCCCCCTGTCCTTCTCAGAAAGCTGGAGAGAACAATGAGGAAAAAAGCTAGACACCAATAATTTAATGTAATTGCCACTACATTTTTGAAGTAAAATTTAATATAATGCAAAGGAACCTTTTATGCAACAGGACATGCAGAAGACAACAGAAATAACAGTAACAGAGTGGTCAACTTGATTGTACAAAAAAAGTGTACCAAGAAGACAACAGGGAATTTCCTTCAGAGACAAGAAGAAAGTTCACTGAACTAATGTGCTCACTCAAAAGAAGCTTGAAAATATCTCCAATGTTGCAATTTACCACTGAAAAGACACTTTTATCCTTTAAAATATCTCTTTGCTGTATGACGCGAGTTACGTGTGTTTATAAATGTTACACAGTAGTTCTCACATACTTGGAGACGCTGCTTCTACTCACTACTGGTGGATTATAATTATAACTTTTTTTTTAAAAATAAAAAAATACGTGTGGACAATGAAGACTAATTCATTATGCTATCCCATCTAACTACAAAATGACAGGCTGGCACCAAAATATTTATCTTGGCGTAAGTATTCTGTGCATTAGCAAAGTCAGCAGGAAAAAAACTTGAAGCATTCCTACGACACAAAAGATGATACAGAAAGAATTTTAATAAACTTAAGAACAATAATGAAAAAAAACCCTAGCTCTACAGCCATACCCAAAAAGCACAGCAAAACAAAGAGAGGTTGTTTATCAAAGTGTCTCAAATACAGCAACCCAAGCTCCCTGGAACGCAATTTCAAATTATACTTCAGGAACAATATCAGAATAAAGTCTGTGTTTCTTAAAAGTCAGTAAAAAGGCTGACAGAAAAGATTTGTCTTAGAAGAACAGTCACCATTCTCCTTCCTCTCTCCAGGTCAGATCTGCAGATGCAAGTGCTCTCTCTCTCGTGTTAGTTTCAATTCTGGAAGGACCCTGAGTACACAGCCCAGGTTCCACCTGGATAACTGGGCACCCATTCCCTGTCAGTTTGTTCAGAGACCAAACCCACTACCGAGAGTGTGGCCTAAGCATCCCAGTTTGGTATTGCTTCTGCTGATCAATGGGAAACTAAAATATTGCCAATTCTTCATATTTGTCCTTTCATGACTCTCAGCTGCCCTGAAAGCAGAGAATTTACTGGGAGTTGTATAGAGGCAAAACAGCTACTAAGAATAAAGCAGGATGTCTTGACAGTACCTCATCAGAACCCGCTAAAACCAAAGATCCTCAGCAAAGCTCACAGTCATCTGAAAAGCTCTGGAAACCAACCACATTCTATAAAACCAATCCTTATCATCACCCATAAACACCTGTTTATGGCAAACTTGTAGACAGAAAAATATTTAACATTAATCTCTTTTAAACTCTCAACACTCCAAAGGTCTACCAGATTAGGGATAATTGCTAAAGACAACTAATGAAACCCAAGACTCAGAATCTCAGTTTTGGTACTCCCCTGATTTGTAATGTTACATGTTGTCCAAGATTTCCTAACAGAAGTGCTATTCGGAATTCAACACCATGCATGCCAGTGAACCATCATGCAAATAATGGAATAAAAATAAGTGATATTTTGCCACTACAATTATCCATCCAGAAGCAATTGTTCCACATAGTTTGAGGAACAGTGTTTCCTGACAAGATGTGACTTTCATTTGAGCACCCTGATTGCTACCATAAAATAAGCTAATATAGCAGTTGATTATACAGTGTATATCTTAACAGCAGTACATTCCCTGCCATCTGCAACAGGCATGCAATGCTAAAGAAGTATAGTTTTGTAGTGGTACATGCAGAAGATCTTCATTCTGAAATTGAATGCAATAAAAGCTAATTCCATAAAAATATTTGGATTTTTAACTTAGTTTGCTGAATGAGCAAAAATTGCTTGCATTATAAAGTATTTTGCCCAGAAAGTCTGTCACAATACGTAGGGTTTTTATGATAATGAATGTCCCACTTCAGGAAAAAATCAATTTCAAGTCCTGCAATTTAGCCAAAGCCATCCCAGAACACAACTCCACATAACATTTAAAGCTCAGGCTTGTTTAACTTTTGTGTCTCCTTGGAACACTGTTCACCGATGGCAGCTCCCCCAGCCTTTCACTTCATATACTAAGCAAAACCACATTGTTATACAAAAGTTGCTTTGGGCAGAAAAGAAAGAGCCCTCTCATAACTGTAAATGCAATCTCCTAAAATACACCACTGAACATGACACAGCACATTTTGAAAAAAACTTACTAATAAATTGATGACACAAAGAAAGCGCTGTACAATCAGCTGGAGAAAAACCTCTGCATAAACAACCTTACAGTAGACATTTGTTCTCCACTCAAAGACCACTTTACTGTATTTCACAATACTTTTACTTTACTAGCTTTCTTACAGAAGTCTGCTATACATTCTGATTTTACACAGCTGCCCATGCAAAAAAAATTAAACAACTACTTACTAACGAAGTTTACAGAAAAAACATTAAAGTTAAAAAATGAAAAAAACTCAACAAACTACTTTCAACTTGAGACAGATTATTTTGCTAATGAAATTTTGTGAAATATTAAAGTTCATGTGACTTGTAACTTCAAAACTATTATGGAGGTCAGAGAGGAAAAATAAACCCATGCAAAGTATGCAAAAACCCCTCAATTTCAGTACACCTTAACACTTAGTCCAATGCATTATGAAAGTATGCGGCGTGTACTAGAAATCTACAGCAGTTTTTGTGCATATTACATTGAATTCAAGATATTAAAATAATATACAAAACCAACTTATTTCAGAGGTTGGAAAAGCACAAGAAATAGGCTGATATTTGTTCAATCATGGTGATTTCAGCCATCTCCTTTTAATCAGTTTTCAATGTGGAAAAACTTTTCATGGCACATCTGTACCTCTCTGTGTTTTTAACTAGAGCTTCAGCAATACATCTTCTGTGAAAACAGAAGTGATTGTTGAAGAGATTGTGGCTCAGTAACTCAGCAAGAAATTGAATAATGGCTTTGAATTGCTAAAGTCTTTCACTGGATTGATGAAGTTTCTGCAGCCCACAGCTGCAGCAAGCTGGCAGTAATAAATTCTCCATGCACTGCAAACTAAGTATCTGACTATTTCATCCATTTCTAAGTATGTGAAAGCTGGAGGCAAAGCCATTTTACAACTGAATAAATACTTGCTTCTTTCGTTATGCCCTCTAACAGAGGTAGAAGTGTAAGGCCAAACAAGAATAGAACTCCCTAGAGATGCCTGCTGTGAGGAACGTCATAGCATTTCTTCAAGACATTTCAAAACAATAGCTTAAGGGCAACTTTTTCCATTAGAAATCAAATTATTTTGAAAGAGTCAATATTTATAATAAAGGCCACAGTACAACAGATGAATTGAATTACTGATTTTTCAATCCAAATGTACAATACTTAAGTTCAAAATACTTTCCAAGATTTCACATTCATTGTCTGCAAAGACAAACAAAACTCGAGTTTTCTTTCTTGTTATGCCAAGTAAATACAACTTTATGCTAATATAATGTGGAATTGATGGTATATAAGTACAATTATAACAGGACAGACAAGTCTGGGTTTTTTTTCTTTCCACACATCCCAGAAATCCAAATAAAATTGAGATAGTTAACTTAAGCAAGGCCCTAATCCTGACTTGTTACCCATCTTATCTTTGTCATACTTCCTTGAATAATAGTCCAAAGTTTCTTTAGAACAGCTATATAGTGCTGAGTAATACTTCTTATGCTACGTATAAATGGCAGCTTCTCTCCTGCTCAGTAACTACTTGCCAATTTCAAAATCATCTGTCTTATATTACTGAAGACTTCTAGCTTTCTGGAACATGTTTCCTGAACTGCTTCTCCACCAAAATAACAAATGTATTTATGCATCTTCTATTTCAGTTACTGATCATTTCATAATATGTATACAGGTTTTAGAAACTTATCCTACTAAACCAAGAAATCTGACACTACAGGATTCCTGTCAGACAATCCTAACAGACAATCCGATTCTCAGCAATGAGAGCATGAATTCTACAAACCTAAGCAATAGGAAAAATTTAGTGGCAATCACAGATGAGCTTCACAGAAGAAAAGAGAGGTGCTTGGCTTTTAAAAAAGTGAAAGAAAAGGGCATTTGCAACCTTAAGCGAGAACTTTCTGTGTGCATAATGCAGAACTTAGAATCTGTGAATATGGGCTTTGATTAGGAAAAGGACTCTTCCTTGCATACTGCTGATAGGAATAGACAAAAGTTCATCACTGGCCTAAATAAGGTTCATTATGGGCCCCTAAATAAGGAGAGATGTAAAAACACTTCTAATCATTGGAGACTTCTTACTAGAACGGTTGCAACTCTCGGAGCCGTAAGTGAAGCCCAATGGACGTCCTGTCTGTACACCCACAGGGGACGTGACATCAAATGTTGCATTTATTGCTCTACTTTTGATTCAAAGTATTTCATACAAAGATGGAAGGAGCTGCTGCACCAGAATTACCCAAGTGTTTTTAATCAAAATGGCACACAAACAGAACAAATACCACCTGTGCCTTCACAATGAATACTGGCATAATTTGGAAATCTGTATTTTTGAAACAGAGGTAAAAATTAGATATAAAGAACAAATACTAAGATACAATAAAGCTATCATAACTACCAGACATACAAGAATTTTATGTATATACTGGCACAGAGTATACTGTGGGAAAAACTTAATATTTGATTGAATCCGTGTGATGTTACAAATATCCTATTGAATGTAAAACTGATAAGCTTTGTTTGGCTCTCAGAAACATCCCAGAACTTCTCCAGTAAATTCATTACCAGCAAAAGAAATGTATCCCTAAACAGGGTTTTAAGAATCCTTGCGAGGCTCATGAAATTTACTTCAGAGTTGAATGAAAAAAGGTTTCTGTCATTCTCTCTAAGAAACCAGAAATAGAGTAAAATGACCAAATTGTCCCATTTCCACATCATCACAAAAAAATGCATGGATAGAACTTCATTTGAACAACTCTAAAATCAAAATAAAATACTCCTTAAAAGACTACATTTTGCAAATAGTGGTGCACACCATAACAAAAGCATGGCTTTCTACCACAAAGGCACCACGAGACACAGACTATGACTATTAAGCACATCAGAGTCATATTGTATCCCAATCATTGTGTGTGAAGGTCAGCCCAGAAACACTTCCGTGGCTCACTTTTATTGCAGGGATGAAGCTCCTTACCTTGAAAAGACTGTTTGGCTCTGTCCACCAGTTCTTCGATTGGATAACTTGCTAGATCTCCTCTGGCATGCTTCGTTTTACAGTAGGTACATGCATTGAGACACCTGTTCAGAAAATGAAAATACTCAGTAACCAGCCAGGAAAGTCTTTATATGCACAGTTACATTTATTAAGTACATCTGGAAAAATGAGGTTTTATATCTATGACCAGAAAATAGTAGTATTCTGTTTTAAAATCAATGGAATAGTTTGAAAAACATTTTGCTGTCCTAACTTCTTAAAGTATCTTTCACATCTATATGAAAGGCTGAAAAACAATCAGTGGGAACCACATACAAAACCCAAGAGTGGGAATTTAAATATTTTTTAAAAAGGTATAATAGGGTTATTCATTGTTCATCACCAAAGATGAATCTCCAAGTTTTCGACCCCTCTATTACATAAAAAATCCAACCCGAACAAGAAAATACAGGAAAAAAAATCCTGAAAGGCTGAAAGTAGATTTTTAAAAGTGTGTATACATGAAAAGACATTTCAATTAATTTTTCCAACT
>VZTA01025783.1:17046-30894 GCA_013398855.1 Mohoua ochrocephala | reverse complement strand
TTATAAGCACTTATTTTGGACGTTGCCATTCTAGAAGACAAATAAATACCACAGAAGGTTTTTTTGAGATAAGCTTTCCTTTTCTCTTCCATGCCTGCCACTTCCACTCTAGAAGTAAAATGTAGCTGAAGCACAAAACTGTGAAAATGAGAGTTAAAAAACTAAAGCTGGTTCAGATGTTTTGAATTCTTTCATATATGAAAATATATATATTTGAAGTTTGTACTACAAATACCCATGTCTCCACTTGTACTATATGGAGGAGGAAAAAAAACAACAGGAAAACATGTAAGAAAATTTTACAGGAATAATCATCAGGTTTGTGGTTTGGTTTCTTTTTTTTAATTATTGTTATTTTTAATGACTGACATTTGTCCTATGGCTCTTCAGAATTAAGCAGATCACCTTTCTGGGCAACAGAAAAAAAACCTGAGGAAACATCTTTTTCTGGCTTTGGAAGTTAAAACTTAGTTTTATTTTTCATGCAACACTTAATACACTTAACCAAAGACTAAAATATGTTTTTGTTCTCCTAATGAAGGTTCATTCCATGTTGCATGTCTGTGGATTAGGACAGCTTTCTCAACAGCCGATTCACAGCTGGTATCTTGGACTACAAAAAGGGGTTGAGGACCAGTGAGCAGGATGGTGTTAGCCACAATGTATGGAGTTGTTGACAACTGCTAAACTCAGGCCAGTGTTCAGATTGCTCCAGTTCGTTCTGGAGATCAAGCACCATCTAAGGAGCTCTTTGTTTGCTCTTTGTGGCCAGTGCTCAGGAACTGAGCAGCACAGTGACAGACATGCATAGCTGTGAGAAAACTTGCATTTTTATTACAGATTTTCACCTATGTACCATAAAATTGTTATGCACAAGCCTTAAAACACATTCAACATAACTCTTTAAATGTCCAGAAATAATTACAATTTGCATAATTGGAAAAGTAGCAAGGTCCCACAAATCTCAAAGCAGCCACTGTTCTATGAAGCAGAACCTTGGGTAAAAATTTTTCTTAGCCAGCACTGGACTAATTTTTTTCTTCTGAAAAATGAAAAATACAAATCTAAGCCATCGTCTCAAAAGCATGAGAGAGAAAAAAAAAATCCATCATTCAGTAAGATAATTGGGTAAAACCAGAGCAAAACTTTTAATTTTAAATACCATGAGTATTTACTAGTTGTGCTATGTATGCATAGCATTGATTAGCCAGCAGTGAAAAGGTAAATACCACAGTATTCTAACAAAACTACTTCTAAAGGATACAGAGAAGAGGTGCTAACAATGCAGATGCCAACAAAAGGAATTTAAGCTTTTTTTTCAGCTATGTAAATTGTAGCATGATCATTCTCATGCCTAAAATTTGAGGGGAGTGTGAAAAAGGTTTATTTCTTGAGTGAAGTCCTATTCAGCTGAGCATAAGGGGGTTTCTTTATTCCTTCTCTGAGAGGCACAAGGGAACCATTTAAAGGCATGGTGTTACCTTGCCTACAGTAATCTCCATGACATCCTTTTGTTTTAAAGGCATGGCCTATAGCAGGGTAGAACAGTGACAGGATAAGCTACTGCTTACATCCTGACAGACATTTCTCCACAATGTTTGGGAGAAGGATTCACATTGTCTGACCAGGGATGAGATCACCCACAGCAAGAAATTTACACCCAAATCATAACCTAGGGATGAGGGGCAATTCACGGAGGGCATCAATGCACAGTCACCGGAGAGGGGCAGGTGCCAGATGTGTGTGGTGTTTGGCTCTTGGGATACTTATTGCTTGCTGCAGTTCTCTATCCTGTTAGCTAAATTCAAGTCTCAAATGATTAAAAATAAATAGGTTTATGATTGTGCATTTGGTGGTCTGTCCTTGCAGCTGGGAAAGGAATCTGACCATTGGCATGATTAGTCATTGGAAAAAGTAGGTTTTATAAAATCTTTCAATTTAACTGGTCTTTCACCTCCACGGCTCTCAGCTACTTTAGTCCCACAACTGCTGACCCACCTGCTGGTTGACTCTTGCCTTTTAGCCCTGGCTCTTACCTTCAAGCTGTCTCTAGATCCTTGTTCCCATAGACCATACAAGGTTGCCCATGAGCCTTATCCTTACACCCATAAAGCATGGACTTGCTTTAAAAAAAGGAAATAACTTGTAGGAGAGAAGAAGGTGGCAAAAAACTTAAAACCAGCAATCCCCATGAGAAAAAAAGTTTAGAAATATACATATTCCCTCAGCTGGAGGAGATTATATGTACAAATAACACATTCATAATGAACATAAGTGTTTATAAATATGAAGTGCTATTTTGGTAATTTTAACTCAGCCTTCATTAATTTCTAATGTATAGTTCTCTGCAGTATGAGATGCCCTATAAACAGAAAGATGTGTTGCAACATAGGAAAAAAACCCCACCCTCTCCTAGATAAAATGTTTTCTGAACAAGCTGCAAACCCAACAGCTGGCTCCCATGAGAGCCATGCTCTCAGATTTATGCTGTTGATCACTGGCAAATGGCCCTGTAAATGGGTGCTATGCTTTAGAAGGCTCATACCCCCAACAATTCTGGCTGTGGCACTCCTGAAAAAAAACAATTCCACCATGAAGGAAGTTTTGTCTTTAGATGGGTGCGGCCTGTCTTGAATGATGATGCACTCTGAGTATGCCCTATATGTGAAGTTAGTGGATTTTGCTGGCATTGCTGTAGCTGCACTAATGAGGCACCAGCAGAGAACTCCCATGTGTCAGGGTAATTTGCAGCTGGATCTGTCCTAAAAGGAACAGGATATGCCATGAGGCAGATGCATGCCAAGACAAGGCAGAGTGGGGAATTTTTCAGCAAAAGTGAGCCTTTGGAGATTAGCAAACATGGGGTACAAATCTGCTGAGATGTTTTTCGAAAGCCCAGGAGATGAGGGTGAATGGCTACATGAGACTTAATTTAGTGGGGCTGAAAATATTTCCCAGCCTGTATGAAATCTCCTCACCCTGCCCACTGCTGGCAGTGTGGCTGTTTAAATGTGGGAGATGTGAGGGGTGGAAAACTGTGAGCAGACCTGAAGGAAACCAAGAATTCAACAGGCTAATTTCCTTGGGCGGCTCAAAGGTTCTAAAGGCATGTTAATTTGGAAACCTTAGTAAGCTTAGTGTTTTTAGAATCACTCAACAAACCATATTTATATATTAACATTTACTGAAAAAATAGTCTCTCAGCAAAATAAAATTTTCTCTTAAATGACCACTTTCAAAAGCATTATTTAGACCCCTCAGGTTCTAACTTTTCCCTCACCACCCTCCCCTCCATGCTACAGAGCAGAGTTCTAGTTCAGCAACCCATTCCTACCCAGCCTGTATTAGTGCAACTCAGGTATTAGTGCTGTCCTGAAGAGATTAATAGCAAGTGAAAAAATATAGCTCGAGGTACATAGCTCATCAAAACTGGTGACACTGCCCTTAGATGAACAACTGGAATATTCCTTTTTCCAGCCGTGGTTTTACTCTCATCACTAAAATACCTCTTGTAGTAAAGTGGTCGTACAAGCATATTCTCTAGCCAGTTACTCCAAGGTAATGTAATTTAACCAAGCAGAAAATGGTGAAAATTTTCTACCTGCAGCACTGGAAACCGAGTTTAATCACTTTGAAATTATTCTGTTTGAACGAACCCGAACTCTCACCAAAGAGAGAAGGGGAGGAATAAATCAGTCAGCAGATCAGATTTACAAGGAGAACCTGTACATCTGCAGGCTGGCAGAAGCTCATATTTAAGCTTCTAAATTCATGCCAGTCACTCATGAAACAATCAAAAGCAACATCAGAAATTAAAATTATTTTGCTTTTATTACCTTTTTTCATGACACAACTTTTGGTAAAATTTGTTAAAGATGTCTGAAAAAATGATAAGCATTTAATGAACTTTTCAAACTTCTGAGATTTTGTGCTGTAAGAGGCAAATAAAATTGGAATGGTGACTCTCTTTCTTCAGCTGGATTGAGTTTTTACAATTGCTTCAAAAAGGCCGCTGATTCCCATTTCCCTAAATGGACATCAATTTATCGTTGACATTAACCAGAAATTATATTGCATATATTCAAGGAACACAATGCTGATTTGATTGATTTTTTTTTTTCTGAATGTTGGGTGTTGGGCTACAACCTGACCAAGAATATCTTTTTTAGTCACTATAAAATGTTTAATTTTTTAAAGCATATTCTACATAGAATGAATCTGTGTATATATATGCTATCGTAATCTTTGTGCACACCATATAGAACAACAATCTTTCCACAAATCTAAATAAACAAGATAAGATAATGACCAAGTTGCATTAAAAGTTGCACAATCAGCTCCCAGTTTTCCATACCATGAGCACTTTCTCTCCAAGAAATAGCTCTGTTTAGATATATTTGGTTTTCAAATATTTTAGTCATTATTTTCTTGCTGTTTGTTTCTATATCTAAGCACCAATAAAGCAAGGCCTTTACTTATTGAGGTACCGCTAAATCTAAAAGTGCACTTCTTCCTTTCTCAGGTGTGAAGCCAAGAATTCTTTCATAGATATGACAGTTTCACCATCAATGACTTTTTCATAATTAACCAGAACAGGAAAATTCGCATTTCTGTATGAAAATATCACGAGTCTTTTTGCAGGTTGTGGGTTTTTTTTTTTCCCTCAGATGAAGCTGATTTTCTGGAAAGAGGAATCTCCTCCTATGGCATTCGTATTGATCAAAGCGAAATTGTTTTCTTTGTTTTGTAAAGGGTATATATCCCATGGATCTGTCAGAGCAACATAGCTATTTTAAAGACTGAAAATTATGGCATGCCTGATCCTGTCTGTCTGAGACCATACATTATCAGCAGCCTAAAAGCTCTCTCATCTCAGAAAAGGACAGCTAACAACGTTGTTTTAGGCTACAGGAGACATCAACAACACAGCTCTTGCAAAGAGTTTTGTTTCCAACTTTTTGCTTGATTTTAAAAAATTCAAGAGGTTACCATTAACTCAAGATCCCCAAGCTTTGGCAGAAATTGAGTGTAATTTATAATCAACATGTTCTCTGAGAGGGACCTTAAACCATGCAGTAAAACTCTATGAAGGGAAATTTATCATTCATCAAGGATTACTCTTCCCTCAAGACATATGATGAGGGAACAGGGGCAATTAGGGAATGAGAATTACTGTGTTGCTTACCAAACAGAATTATTCTAGGGATTCTTGAATTGGGCACCAGGGAGCAGCTGAACTTTACATACTCTTGTGGACCTCAAGAGAGCCTGTTAAAATTTCACTGTAGTTCAAAAATGGCCAAGAGGGGAAAAAAATAAACTTGAGCTGCAACGAATGGAAATCCTGGTGACTCTTGGTGGTTGTTTAACGATAAACTGTAACTTGGCAAAATTAACAAGTTTGTATTAAAAGAGTATTACCTCTGTGATCATTACATGGCACACTTAATGGTTTATTACTCACAGCAAATGGAAACCTGAAGCTGTACAAAGCCCATTGTGCTTCATGTCAAGGGACACTCGGTCACCTGTATGGCTCGTGAGACACTGCAATGCAGAAATCTGACACAGAATAAGGATCCTGGGGCTCAGCTCAGTGTGCCTCTGAGAAGACACCTTTTTTCAAAGCTGGGTGCTTCAGAAGACCTGACTGACAAAGGGAATCCAGAGCTGTCTGCCAAGCTGTGAAGACTTGTGCTGACATATTTCTTCTTTTAAGCCTAAAGCAACATTTAAAATACAAAGATCTCATAGTGACAGTGTCAGACCCAATGCATGTCCAACATCTGCACCTAAGGAGACTGTAATTCAGCAGTACCCAGGGAATACAATAAGGAGGGAATCTGATGAACTTCAAGTTGACATTTAATGGAGTATCCCTGACAGACATATCCATTTATCACTCTGTTAGGATTCACTCATCCCTCAGATAGTTAGCACTTGGTTTGCAAGGGCCTGTTACTCACAAAAAGCCTCTGATTACAGTCAGATTGAATATTCCCAGAAAGTTTGACAGCTGATAGGAAAATGAAACCTGTACTAATATACTTAAATGACTTGAGAAGGTATGATTCAAATGCTGTTGTTTGATACACTTTCATGGTAAACATTGATGGCTGGATCTGTGAATGTACTTCAGCACACTGGAACATGTGCTTCCCACTCCAGAACCACAGCCCTTGGTCCCTGATTTCAGCTACCACTTCTCCCTCCGGTCATCTGTGGACTACACAGTGATCAATTTTAGACCTCTTGGGCATTCAGATTTCTACTGCTGAGTTTTGAACAGGACTGTCTTCATCACAACAGAGTATGACCTGGAAGCCCAGATCCTCAGGAATATTAGACACATCGTTCCCCTGCCAAAAGCTGTACATCTGATGAATACACCCAGAGCACATGTTGAGCTCTGTATAAAACTTTGCCAGGTAAGCTGGCATTGGTACCTTCCCCATTTCGGTGATTTCTCCTAAACTCATCCACTTATGCAGAATAAGAATTGTATAAAATAATAGCTAGATCTAATCAGCTCCTTTCCTAACAAGGATTCCAATTCACATGTCTTCCTTGACAGAAAAGCAGACTAATTACCAAGCAACGGGCAGTGCTGAAGCATGATGATATTTCTCCAGCAAGAAAGGCCTCACAGAAGCCAGAACTATTCATACATTAATAAACCAGAGGTTGTGGCATTAAATGTACTTCAGAGAGATGCAGTGCCCAGCTCTCAAATGCTGGAAAACCTCTGCTAGTGTTTGGTAACAAATAGTAATCAGCTAAGTGTTATTTTCTTTCCCTCTACTGCAGACCTAAGATTCTCTATTATACCAGAAAAGCATGCATGCAAAGTTCGAGGTCAAAGGAGAAATTTAAAGGTTAGGAGTTGCAGTACAGTTTGTGACAGCAAAGGCATTTCAATTTACCCCATTTCTTCCACGAATTGTTTGATTCTGTTTTTCTTCACTACTCTCCTTATGCACATACATCAACAACACAGTGCCCTCTGTGTAACACCCTCTCCCAAGAGAGGCAAAGCTGCATCATGGTTTTCATCCCTCATTACCATCTGTCCTCATTAACTTTATCCTTATTTTCCAGTTTATTTCCAAAACATAAATATCAACAAGCTGATTAACTCAATTTGGATGCAGAGAAAGCTGGGCTCAGAGCAGACCTGGCCATAGCAGAATGGTTTTGTCTTCCTCCTTCTCTACCAGGGCAGTACATCCATGTACGAAATTGGAGAAGCCCTGCAGAACATCAGGCTGTAAAAAGCAGTAGCAGCAGAACTTCAAGCAAAGCTCATGTACCCATTCAAAAACCTTGACAGTGCTACTACAGCTTATTTCAGACAAATGGAGAAACTGAAACACAAGTCAACGAAGCGGACATTGCAGCAAAGAAATACAACAGCAGAGGATGGATCGAAGAGAAATTTCTTGGTGTCATAAACTTCCACTTTACTCCCAAGACTATCCTTTCTTTCTCCAAAGCAATACTTGAATGAATTTGGTTAACTGATCATCAGCTTGAGCCACTTCTGTAATCCCATGAATCTGAATCTGTTAAAACTTTAAAGAACAGCAGGAATATCACACAAGCACATTATCTCTACTTTAATCATAACATGGGAAGAACCAAGAAGTGTTTCTCTCCCTGCTCAGCTAAATCTTTATGGTATTTAGTTGATGCACAGAATTCAAGGGTTTTTTTTAAATAATAGTGCCAAATTATATTTGGCTCATCAAGTTTTATACCTCTTGGCTCGATAACTGCCTTGACAACTGACCTTCTGTTGGTTCTCAGATTTAAAGACTGATCTTATCTTATGTATCCATGAAGCAGATGGAGATGAAAAAATATGGTTTTTAAAGGTAAAGATGGTAAAAATATATAATTTTGGAAGTACGAGAAGTTAATTTTGTTCATGCACCATGTTGTTTCACTACTAACTATTATTATTATTATTATTATTATTACTACTACGACCGTGATTTTATTCTTGCTGCAAGTTCCCTGTACTTCTCAGGCTGCCTGGAAAGCACTTACTCTGACACTTCCTCAAAGGCACCTGTGACAAGAAGCACAGCATAAAGCAACTTGGTTCTGCAAGACCAGTTCTGGGTAGAGAATTTGATTTTAAACAAATGCTGTGTCTTGGAAACACACACACACACACAGATCCAGCCTATCCATGCCACCTGTGCAATACATCTCAAAGAGAAATCTAGCACCTAGAGGGCAGGCTAACACTGGCAAAATAGCACTCCACACAGAGTGCACCTTCAAAGTGCACATTCTCCCAGGGATGTGGTGTGCCCAACACTTTGCAGTCTCTCCACCCAGTCTCTCTTTACGGCTTTAGGTCTCATTTGCGCATAAATCACCCGAAGGAGTAAATGAACATACCTGCAAAGCACAGGGCAGCCTGTTAAATGCACACACTTTGCTCTCAGTTGTGGTGACAGCCTAACTCCAGCAGCAAGCAGCAAGATCTCAGCTCTGTATTGTGCAGTTCTTCATCTGAATGCATAAAAGAGCTCCTTCACTTTTACTAGTCACTCCTACGTGACTTTCATGGATATCCACAATTATATTCATCTCTGGATTTTGGGAAGGAGGAGCTACTTGAAAAATACCCACAGTTTGAAAAAAATATGTCATTTGTGTTAGTTTACTGGGCAAACCTGTCATAGGATTTTCCATGCTGGCTGCACAGACTTGCATAAATGGCACAAAGAAAATTTAGCATTTCTCTGATCACCAGCTGCTGCTGCTTCCTTTCCCTGCTTCTCCTCCTTTCTCCCACACTGAATCCCACCAGGGTCAAATTAGAGGAGGGCTAGATAAGCAGATAATCTTAGGTTTACCAGATTCACCTGAGACTCAGGAAACCTTTATTTTTAATCCAATATGTGTTGCTAGCCTTTGCTGTCACTTGATCTATCACTTCATGTCCATTTCTCTGGTTGCCCTCTGCCTGTCTCACCTGATGAGACTTTGCTATTCCGTTTGACTGTGGTAGAGTCACATCCCGGTCCTGTTCCCCCAGCAAGGATCATCTTGTGCTGCTGGGACCTTATTTATGTTACACTCCCTCGTGTCTGCAGTGTTCCTGCTGTGTGTGACTGAGAGGACTCGCCTGTCCTGCCCTGGGAATGCCAGAGAAGGCTTTGGGGGAGCAGCAGCACCACTGTGCCAAAGCTGCCTCCCCCCTCCCTGCGGTGGCACAGCGAACGTTCACAGCGCGCTGCAGTCACCCACAGATGACTCAAAGCTAAAGCAGGATCAGAAAGCAGAGCTGCACTTCCCAACTGGCAATTTGAGCATTTTGCAGCCTTTTGTAGGAATGGCCTCATAGTGACTTTTGAGGAATGAGATATTATAAAAACACTTGAAGAAAAATAATAATATAGGCTTGATTGGAGTGGAAGAAACTCCTCTGTATTGCATCATAACTTCCCAGGCGTCCTTTATTTCATTCATTGTCCTCAGAATTAAAGGATACTCATTTAAAATTACTAGATTCATGAAGCATAATGTAAAATTAAGGGGTATGTCAACTTCAAATACACAGATCTCCGTCACAGCAATTAATTGCTGAAATTAGTCATTGTTTCATAAACTGAAAGCAAGTAAAATATATGTTTGCAATTGACAAAAATGTCACCAATATCCTTTAATTATTTTTCCAACTAAGTCATTAGTATTTTCTTTACTCTGATAAAGACACATTTTTCACAGCATAGTATTAGCTTGCAGATATCACCACCTCTGCTTCCCAGGTTGACTCCTTCCCTTTTTGTGCTGAATAAATAGCACTAAAATACAGCAATTAAAAATAAAGGCCACCTTCAGACTGTACATGACTGGCTCCAGATTTACCTCAGCATGAATAAGAGCAGAATTGTGCCTACTTTTCTAACTAGGTTCAGATTATTTCGTTCCCTTATTTTGCCTGCGAATATCATGGGGCCATAATGAAGCCAAACCATGTTTTTCAATTGAATGGTAGGAAGGAATCATTATTCTATATTTTCTCACTATTTCTTCAAGATTTACGATGGTTTCAGTACTTCATTAGTTCCTGACTGCTCCAGATATGCATGGATTGAAAAGATGCACTTTAAAGAGAATGCTCTGCCACTGAGAACACCCATGGGCTACGAACATGCTCTGACTTAATGCCCATGAATTGTCACTCTGAAGTCAATTACCACTGAGCACAGACAGGTCATGTGCATTCGAGCAGCTATAACTCATTCATTTTGCTACTTGTGGTCTTGTAATATTGACCAACTCAGACAGAGCTTTTTGACCCTTCTAAAGCCAATGTTAATGAAAATGAGATCTGACCCTGTGAAAGTAGAGCTTCAGCTTGTTCTTTCAAAATATTTTCAAAATACTTGTTCTTTTAAAAATACTCAAAGTCTGAAATAATTAATTGGAAGCAGCTTGATTTTACCAAAATATAGCAATGTCTAGGTGAGTGAGCCTTGTTGTGGTTTTTAGGACGTGAAGCCAGTGGCACCACGTACACTGACTCTCCATCCGTGGTGCTTTACAAAGCAGAGGTACCTTTTAAATGTAGCTGCTGCTGGGCACTGCAAAGTCCTGCATGCATCCTCCGAGGCTGCCTGAGAGGCCGTACCTTTGCACCAGGGTCTCTCTGCAGGTGCCAGGAGCACTCCTTCACACTGACATCCCCCCAGCCTTAGGGAAGCTCCCACTCCACCACAATCTAGGGAGGAGAGAGAGAGAGGGGCTTCCACTGAGCTTAGGAGACATGAAAAAATTCAGCTCAGAAACACTGTAACCTTTCAGCCACTTCATGTGAACTGCGAACTGCGATGACTTAAAGGCACCTGGATGGATGCCACACTGGAGCAGCAGCTCAGCCCCAAGTCACTCACAGCACGAGCACAGGTCCAGCACCCTAATCCTTGCAGCCCTGACTCTGGGAACTCACATCTCGCTGAGAATCCAGAGGTTTCAGAACTATAAAGTGCTGGTATTTTGTCCCCTCTAAGATATACTATATTTTGGTCTTACTATGAATAGCTTTAAATGAATACACATCAGCTAAGGGAATTCCATTCCTAGACTGCTGGAAGGGTCAGGACTCTTACTTCAAAATTAATTAGTGAGCATTAATTACTCAACAACAGTTATGAAACATTTAAAAGGAAAATGAATACCCAGAAATACCATTAGTAAACACATTCCTGAGGAAATTATTTAATTAGTGTTTAATTACTAGTAAAGAAATTTATTAGTTGCTAAACATTAATTACATAAAGCACCATTTTTAAATTGCTGGTGCTATTCATAATTTAAATAACTACTTTTATCTATGTATTTATTTTCCAGTGTTAAGTGGATTGTTTCTCATTAAGAGTAGAACATAGCAAATGCTTTATACATGGGATTGATTGCTCTTCTGGCTTGACCCCAGCTGCAAGCCTGGCATCTTAGATACCAAGACACAATTCTTAGCACTTTGGAGTTACAAAGCAGTTTTCTTATGTGATTGCAGAAAGCCATTTCTGTCATCTGTACAAACCAATACTGCCTCTTGATTGAATGAATATTCAATAGCCGATACAAGGAATTGCATCAAGAATCAGATTTGAACCTAGGCCTCTTGCCACTGATTTCTGCTCCGTCCATAACCGAGAAGAGTTCAGCAAGAGCACCAGGACCCCTTTGTGGCCTGCACAACCAGCCCTCAACCATGATGACACTCCTTTCAGAGAATGTTACCCTGAATAATAAAATAAATCTTAGTACTGTTTCTGTGAGTGGTTTGGGGACTGAGAAAGCAATACTTATTTTGGTGTGTTTGTGAGGTGGACTGATGATTCTTGTGTTCTGCTTAGGAACAGAAAATCAGTAGTTTCTCCCAAGTCTTTATATTGGACAATCTTTATGGACAAATTTCAAAATAGCTGCATTTACTATCAGGTTATCCAAAGCATTGGGGATAACAGTGGAGTACAGCGGTCACTGAGGAATGAATATAATTCCTCAGTTTTCCAAAGGATATCTGGTATCGCCTTAGGTTTCATTCCATTCTTCCATCTGTTTAAAGGTATTTTAAAGCAGCTTGACTCCTACTAGGCTTAGCTACGTTTCTTATCTTACAGATCTCCAGTTATGAGTTTTTTCAAAATTCTTTGCAATTTCAAGATGAAGCAGGAAGAAAAAACCGTATTTGCTCATGACCCAGATTGCTCGGTTAAAAAAAAAAAAATTCTCCTGCTGTTTTTTAATTGGAACCATCTGTTATTCCTTGTCTTTCCTGAGAAGGAAAAAAGACTTTAACTCTGGTCTGGGTGTCATCTATATGTAGCACAAAAAGTTAGAGCTCTAAGTTTGGGGTGGAAAGGTGTAGCTGATACACCAGGTATTAGCATTGTTATTAGAGACAAGGAAAAACCTTGTTAAAATTCTGGAATAAAATTTAACATTTTTTTTCCTGTCATATTCTTTGCTGAAAATGTTTGTGTGGTTTTGTAATTTTTTCTTAATCTCTTATGTAGTGAGGCAAAACCAGAATACTGCAATCCTCCTTTCTTTTGGTTTTTGGAAACATTCTAATTAATTTATTTTTTAATATTTTTAAGGATGGAGTTTCTACAGCTTCTCTGGTCATCCTGATGCAGGGCTGAACCGCCATCATGATTTATTTATTTTTTCATTCATATCCAACACAGTTTGACTTGCTGCAGCTTGTATTCAACTCCTCTCAAAACCTGGTAATTTGAGAATAGTCTGATTTAACTCCCTGATGGGTGATTCCGGAGAAGATGAGGACAGAAGACACTACCCTTGGCTTTTTCCTCTGCAGGCTGAACAAAAACCTCTTCTAGCATATCCAGGCACTCACCCATCCTGGTGATTCACCTCTGAAGTCCCTCCAGTTAATCAACATCTTTCCTACACTGGGAAGACCCCAAGTGGACATTATCCTCCAGATGTCATCTAAAAAGCACTGAATAGAGGGGATCAATCTGTCACCTCTGCCTGCTGGCTGAGCTTTTACTAATGCAGCTCAATACACTGTTAAAATTTCATTTTCAGATGGAAAACATGCTATAGTCTATGGTAATCCCATTAAAAATAAATAAGAAAATTACCTAGGGCAAGAGACTAAAAATATTACATTAACATCTTGATTGTATATGAAATTGGACCACAAAGAGGTGTAAAAACAGTCAAGGCTAAAATTGTATCCATTTTCTGATCAAATATCAATGCAAGTAAATTCCATCCCAGGGTGCAAAGATGTAATCATCTGTGGTGGTTTACAGCTAGTACCTCATTGCTATTTCTGAAATTATACTATTGTTCCTTTCCTCTATTCATCTCTATTTCCCCTGGAGATGATCATGCACTAGCACTGGGCCCACTGAAGTGGAATGGGAGTGAGGGGGAGTCACCCTGTAGATCAGTGAATAAAATTATTAAAATTAGTAATAAAGAAAAAATGTTTCCTGTATCCATAAATAGAAAAAAATAGTAAAATAACTTCAAGTTTAATTTTGCTTGCATTGGAGAATCATGTTTTTTACAAATTTGCTATTAGATGATATCTATGATCACTTAGCATTATTTATCTTTAGATCTCTTCCTTTCTGGTCTCATCGGCAGCATATTACTGAGTTCTTAAAAATATACACTATATATACAAAAGTATCATGCAAGTATATTGTGTTTCAAAAGCCCTTTATAGAAACTTCTACCCTAGGACAGCACAGAGCCAGCACAGGTCTGACAGGGGATGTTTTCTGGGGTCCTGCCTCACTATAATTTAAAAAAGGCTTTCATAAGTCAAAAAAGGAAAAA
>VZTA01025783.1:2633-17032 GCA_013398855.1 Mohoua ochrocephala | reverse complement strand
AAAAATCCAAGAAGAAACCACTTCAGTGGCTTGGTTTTGCTCCCTAAATACCCTGCCAAACTCCATAGTTTGTGTTTTTGCAAATCTGAAGTATTTTAAAATATTAACTTTCCTGCAGCAAGCCAAGGCATGCTCTGAAGTATAACAGTGTTCCTATTGACATATCACTGACAGCTGACAGCTGTTGGAAATTTTTTTCCCCAAAAATCTTTGAAGTCTTTATAATGACACCTGTTTTTTCCACTGACAATGACAATAAAAGTCAATTACTGTATTTCTTTTTCTTTCTTATGTCTCTTTGAAATGCTGTGTAGAGCAAATATTTCTTTGTCAGAAGGCAGAATCACCGAAAATAATAAGGTAGAAGAAGACACAAAATGGAATATTCATAAGCTGTTTGCATTTGACGTGATCAAACCACTTCTAGTATTACTGCTTTTAAACACCAAAGTACTCTGGATCAGCCTGTCATTAATTTCCTAATTCCACATGAAAATAATTATACGAATTGAAGATCAATGTTCAGATTTTTTTCATTAATTGATGATTCATGATGTCCATCATATCCTCTCCTTATAGGAAGTTCAATACAGAACTTCAGTATATGTTCCCTGATGAAAATGTCCTGAGAATGCTCTGTTCAGGTGGAATCAGTTTCATCCAGCTTTAAACACTTAAATGAGGTGACTAAGTGTGAAACCCAGACACCTGAAGAAAGTTGTATAGTCAATGATGGTATGGCCAGACTGCTATTCACATAATTTTAAATAACACCTTATTTAAAGTGTCTAAAGTCAGATAAATTAATCTGAATTGTAAAGCTTTGTACATATAAGAAAGGTCAGGATTTAGGATAGAAGCAAAAGGGGACCATTGTTGACCACGGTTCTCTTGTAGTCCTGGCAAAGCCTCAGGACAAAATATTCCTGCTGATTATCTCTGACATTTGATTCAGTTCAGTTTTATATGAGCATTTATTCATTAATGTGGCTGAAAACTTTTGCCCACCCCTAAAATATAGCACAGGATGTTGGTGAAATAATTTAGAACTCAGTAGACGGAAATGCATTAGCAGTGAGACCAAAAATACTACATCAAAAGCAAAACACTGAGCTGTATTCCAGTCTTGGTGTTTCCAAACACAGATTTATAGTTTCATCTATGGCCTAACTTCCTTCTGAATGCCAGTTATGTTATTTGCAGACCAGATCTGGGAAAAACTGACATATCATATTTGGAAAAAGTATCGAACAGGGAGACTAAGGTCAAGGCCTTCAAATAGTTTGATAATTTTGTTCCCTTTTTCCAGGCTCCGTTTATTGGATTCATCTTCTGCAATGGAAGAAGGCATCTAAAAAAATTAGAACTCTAAAAATGTGTCCTAAATAGCTTTCATGGTGACATAGGATATTTTTCACGACCTCTAACACGGAACCCTAATCTCCTTACTGCCACCAAGGAATAGCCAAAACTTTATGAAAAGTAGAGCAAGTGACCCTGTTATAGTTGCCTATGTAGCACAATAAAGCTTTTCTGCTGGAGCTCACAGAAACCCCCCTTCCTCTAATTCTCCCGGAAACCCTGTACACAGTTGTGTTGGTTGTTAACAACAAAAGCGACAATAACTTGTCAAGAAGGGCTTCCCACCTTAATTCCTTGGGTCTTTGAGATGGGGGAGAAGCGGGAAAAAAAGGGAAATAAGCTCTTGAACTCCTCTAGCAAGACTGAGAAGAAATACTTTTCAAAGTATTTAGATACCTAGAAATGGTCACAAGTACCTAGTAGGATTCATGAACCGTGCTCCCTGAAAAATCAAGTGGGCAATTAGAAACAAACAAAAAAAAAATCCTGGTGGGGACCTACTTGACCTGAGACATCTAAATGACTAGGATTTTGGCACATATGGCTGATACCCATAGCGGGACAAACTGCTTTTAGCTGCACTGCTGAAAATCTGGGGTCACTCTGCTGTGGTCACATGCAGAGATGGCTTTTCTGGAAGATCTTTTCCCTACAGCTAATGCCATTAAAATCTGGCAGGAGGCATCAGCATGTATTTCACTTCTGCTGTCCTTTTGATCTGCCTGGATTTGCATGATCAGGAGTTAGTATTTAAACTGGGGCTGTTTCATCAATGAAGGGCAAAGAAGAAAGCACTATGGACAATTCCTTTCAAGGCCTGCTGCCTTGGAGCATGATTTACGATTTGAAATGAAGAGATATGAATAACAAAATAAAACTTCACTGACACACTGCTGGCTGCAATTCCCAGAAACACATCTTTGCCCTGGATCCCCCCTTTTTCTTTTCATTTTATAACTCCCAAGACACAAGATATGAAGAAAATCTTTAAATCTTTCCTAGGGCTTTACTCAGGATAAGCCTATCCTGCAGTCTGCAGCTGTGTGAATACACTGGATGTTGCTTTAACTGAGACAGGTTAGATCCTGGACTCAGTCACCTTGCAGTAGCACAATGCTCATTGTGAGCTGATTCTCTCCACTTCTTCAGGGTACAGAGGGATTAATGCTATGCCAATAAACACTCCTCTGGTTGGGAATAAACAAGGAGGAAGTGCAGCGGTGTGTTTCGCCCACACTGTCAAACAACAATGACAATGGTGGCCAGCTGGACATTTTTTTAAAAGAACAAGTTTCCATCAGAAAGTGATTATTAACCCTGCACCACAAGAGTCCTTAGGAAGACAACAAACTTACTGGCATTTAAAATGAGAGAAGAGAATTTAGAACAACTAGAGGTCTTTTTTTGTCTGTCTTATGTCCATTTTTCTTCTATTTTATATTTCTGTTTGAATAAGATAGTATCAATGCTCCTTGCACTGCATTGCTTTGTTTTTAAAGAACTACTTCACAAGAAATTTAAAGCCATTCTATTTGCATTGCAAGCCACAGGTTCTGCTGCATTGTCTTTTCCTTCAGCCTCACCTTAGATACTCATTTGATTATTCCACTTGTGCTCTCCTTTACAGGATTTGGCCCACAGACACTTAAATGAAAATTTGCTGCACTCACTCAGTTATGGTTTACCCATAACTGTGAGTGGTATCTCAGTCGAAGCTGCCATAGCCTAAATACTGCCCAGTAGGAGCTTTGTTCAGATATTATGTGGTAGGATGGAGCTTTGAATGGGTGTTTGAACAAATGATGAAGCCTTCTAAAGTAAACAATGAAAAAATAAAGTAAAATTAATATCCAGCCTTGGTTCTTCCACTTCCATAGTAATGCAAAGGCAAGATACCTTCTCTTTAACCCAATACACATTGCTCTGTCAGACTATTAGATTTTAATAAATAAAGAGGTACTTGAAATACTTTAGGGGTCATTTTCACTTCTCTGCATTACTGTATGACAATGATGATACACCTCAGTTCACACTCACAGCTCTCTGGTAAAATATCCTTTCCTTTATATGATGAAACTTTTTCATCATGTAGCTGTCTGAGTATTGATACGAATGATCTTTTTCTTGCAGATCATAGTTGGTGTCAAGAATTTATAAACATATAACAATAACGAAGCCCCTGCCTCAGCTGATTATGAGCTGAATTTTCACTGATCTGAAGAGATACAATCAACCACAAAAATGACTGAGATACTGCTCACAGGATTGGTTCTAAGTGTTACCACCATTTTGATTAGTGTTGACACTTGGGACCTCACTGGGGGCACAATCCATAGTCACCATACAAGAGAATGTGTGCTCCAAGAAAAAGGACAAAATCTTGACCACACAGAGATGAATCATGAGACTTCTACTTGGCATGACTAGAGGTATCAAGACCTTCGTGGGAACTGTGACTGCAAACTGTTGATGCACTTCTGAGAGAAAGAAAGACGAATGTAAAAATAAGAATATGAGAACAAATGTGACTGGGTGGCTTTACTTCATCTTTTTGTAACTCAGAAAAAGACAGTATCATGAGTACTACCATAATGAAGGCATCTAGGAATAGGAAGGGGAATTAAAGCCATCTGTAGCTGAGATTGGCAAAGTCAGGAACATTTGTATTTCATTTATTCATTTGTTTAATATGCTGTTGTCGTTAGTCGACCCAAAGAGGACTAGGGTACTTGTTAGCAACATTGTGTTACATTCTTTGCTAAAAATATGTCCAGATGGCGCTGACCTGCTGTTAAAAGGTTAATACTTACCTCTGGAATCTGAAAGTAAAAGGTCCTACAGGTGTTGATAACATGTACAATATCCAATCAGATATTAACTCTTTGACTTTTTAAAGATATAGAAAAGCTTCAGCTGTCAGACATTTCTATTGTAAGGAAAAGTGGGTCAGCAAATACATACAGAACTGCTGAATCTTAATATCATCGCTAGTCTTTAATATATCGTAAAAATAAAATGAGAAATAAACACACAGAGCAGACTGCAATTCTACAGTTCTTTCCACATATGCATAGAGACACACTGTCAGTGAAAACTCAAAGTTAAAAGCAGTTTCAGGATCTGTTCTGGTTCCAAAGTCCCCAAGCAAATTTTTAACAAGGATATATTTTCTATTATATACATGTTTTTTCCTCCTCTCTAAGTTCCTGAGATACCCAGGCTTGCAACAAGATGCTGTGCGAATAATTATACAAAATGATGTGGAAAACTGAATGAACACAAGGTCAAATGGAAAACTGAAATGTACTGAAAAAGTACAGGGGAACTATGTTTTTTCTGGTATTATTTACGCACTTGATTGATGAAACTTGAAGTGGAAAAATGGTCTCCTCTTTTGAATGACGGACATAGATTTTGACAACTAAACTCAGTTCTCTTGACTTCCTGGTTAACCTGAAGTTAATTCACTTTAGTTACCTGAACGATACAGATATTGCTCCTGTCATTTCTGCTTCATACTTATATTGTAAACTCTTCAAGGCAGAGCACTTCTCACATTATGAATGTGTTCAGCAGCTGACACACAGAGGTCTGTGGTTCCTGGTCTACAAAAGCAATGTTATCAGGCAAAACATCCCCATTCCTTCCTTCCTTTCCTCTAGCTAAAACCACAGAAGCTTGGCTCGCTCCCCTTTGCTGCCTGAGGACTGACTCCTCCTTCACCATACTAAAGCAATGGAAAAGAATCCCCTTTCCCTTTATATGCATGTTCTCAAGGTCAGCCCTCACCACTGAGAAAACAGGTATTTAGATTCAGACAATAGGTTACAAGAGACCTATGGAAATCATCTGGTCCACCTGCTCTACTCAAAGCAGGGCCTAGCTCCAAGACAGATCAGGCTGCTCTGAGTTTCACCCAGCAAACTTTTGCTTTACCACTAGAATTCATAACCATTGTTTGTGTGTTGACTTTTTGGTCTTGGTGGTCATTTTGATTTGATTTTTTTTTGGTTTTTTTTTTACTTTTTGGTAGGAGCTCTTAAATCTTAGCTGTCAGTCAGGATTGGCTCTACACTGAATTTTCTCATGTGGTTTTAAAGCCAACAGAAAGCGGAGTGTAAGTTGACATGGTCGACCGTATTTTTCTCTCTCTCAGTATTTTTTCCTTTTGTTGTGTAATGTCAATGAAAATTTCATAAAAGAAACTGTTTCCACATCCAGAAATAGTGACCTCGAGCTTCATCCTTATATTCTTAGTCTTGTTTCTCATTTTTCATGCTTTTTAAATTAATCATGTTAATTTGTAAAAAGTCAATTGATATAAAGGTAATGGGGTTTTGAGAAAGCTGTTAACACTAATTTGCTTAATTAACAAATCATGTATAAAATCATGCTCACTATAAACACTGCTGTGGAGCAAATGCAATCCATTAAGATTCATAGGAAGGCATCATGTTCTGCTTTGTCACAAAGGTTTAACTGCTGATGAGCAGGGTTTGAATCCTGAAAGCTGGAAAAAGGCAGTTTTCTCTTGTACATGCATTAAACTCTCCCAGACTGCTACTTGGACTACTTGGGTTCTAACTTGTCAACTGCTCTCATCTGCACTCATCCCTGTGTAGCTAAAGTGGATGTGTCATATCATAGACTATCACATCAATTAACAGGGCACCGTTTGGAAGTTTGGGGTGAGTATGCTGCTGGTGGGAGGGGATGAGAGCTGTTAGGGATGGTAATGAAATCAAGCAGCAGGGTCTTATTAGGGCATGGTGAAATGGAAGATGGGGTAAAAGAGGAAAGTACAGCACACCATAACCAGTTCCTCTGGCCACAGAAGAAAAGAATTTCTTCAAATCACTACCACAGATGTGAGGTAGATATTTTATTCTAGTCAGCCATCTGTGCATTGATGAACCAGTTTACAAAATCCAGCAGTTTCAACTTATTAGAGCCTTTCTCACTCTGCTAGGTAAGCATGACAGCTCTGCCTGTGAGTCAGTGAGTTACTGGCCAGGGTAGGGACTGGTCAGAAGCCAGGAACACATTAGAGATTTTCCATTCACCAGGCTGGATTTACTTCCTTTAGAGTGATATTGCTTTAATGGAATGAAGCTGCTCTAATTTATTCTATGAAAGAAATTACTTTTCTTTCAGCTTCCTTTTGCATTTGATTTAGTGCAACAGTTTGCTGTTGTCCTCTACGATACTGACTGTTCATTAGCTTGCAATAACCACCATAGTAGTTGACAGGTTTCAGATCTTGCTGTGCCAAATTCAGACCCAGACTTCCAAGGTTTCTATCCTTGAGTTTTCAGAGACTCCATTACTCAGTTTTGACCAAAGGCAGGATCATCTTTCACAGTTATATGACAACTATGAGGCATTTAGACATGAAAAGAGATGAATTAAATTTCATTTTATGGAGGACACCTTGTAACAAAGACAAAGGCCAGGTAAATTGTGTATTGACGCAAAATTGGGCAGTTTGCACAAATATAGTTCCTAAATAACCATCTAAGACTTCTTAAAGATATCTGCAAATATATAAGTTATTTACAATAAATTATTTAAATTTTCATGGCAGCTGTGATACTCAATATAAAGATGAGCTTTTACACTTTCTTGTGAAAAAATATTTTAAAAATTCCCCTGGTCAAGGGTGTGCAAACTGTTCTATATTATCTGAACTTGCTTTTATGCACTAACAGCTGTGTTAATTTTCCTGTACATTTACAGTCATCAGACAGAGCAGAGAAACATGAGAAGGGCTTTATCTAGTCAGCTTTGAGAAGCAAGAGATTTCATGAAACTAACTGCACATCATTTATTATTACCTACATAGCAGGCAATCAAGGTCATGGGCACATTCCAGCAAAAGTTTGGTGAAGGCCATACCATTCAAGCTTCCTGAATATTGTTATTGCTTCAGAAACTTTCTAACATGGATGAAGGATATTTAAAGAGAAACCCGACTCCTCCTGAGATGAGTTTGTCAGAGATTGCCCTTTTCTCAAACGGAAGTCTTTCTGCATGAGCTGTATCAGTCCCCATCAGCACGGTGCATGTATCAGTCCCTCTGGTACGACACAGACGAAGCCAAGAGAGGATGAAGGCAGGGTTCTTGAAATCTGGGACCCTTGCCTAGAAAAGCCATGAATGCAACTCAGCCAAAGTCATTATGTTGGACAAGGACTCACTATACATCTGGTTTCTGCCTGCCAGCCATCTGTTAAGTGGATTGAGTGTTGGCTGGAAAACCCCAGTTATCAAGAGAAAAACAAAGGGCTGTGAACTGGGAAAAAGCAAGTGAGAAGTGAAAAGGCAATAAAAAGGGAAAAGGCGAATGATGGAAAGTTTATGAAGATCACACTGACATTTTACCGAACCTTTTGCAGTCAACTGTAATTCTTAAAAAGCCAATTGGGTGCAAAATTCTCCTCTCAGAGAAAAGACAGCCTTGAAAAAAAGTTATTAAAATCGTGGGAGATGCTGCTAAGAAAAACAGTAGTGACTGTATAATATACAGTATAACCAGGAACAATTAATACAAATTATCCCTTCAGACATTCTGCTATGCTGTGTACAGCATTACTTTACAGAAGTTTTATAGGAAAAAATCTAGTCCAAGGTGAAAACATATGGATGTGCCTGTGTGCCTATGTGTGTGTGTGTATAAATAGATATCCATCACCCAGCAGTTTCACTGAAACTGTATTGAGTTGCACAAGCCAAAGAGCTGGCTGCCTAAAATGAAAGGGATATAAAATACAGCCATATTCCAGAGGAAAATGAATATCAATATACAGCTTCTGTGTGATACTAGTTCCATTGATTTTTGACAGTAGTCTGCATATGAATGAGCTATAGTTAATAGCATAGGAAGTTATAACCCTCCCTCTCGTAAGTACTGCTTATTTGTTACAACACCCAGCTACTGAGTGTGAGGCATCTTCAGCTGCTGGCTGCCATGGAACTCAATCACCCTGCTCTGTGTGCCATGTCACAGTAATTGTTTGGGAAATGAATACGGTGTGCATGTGCGTGTGGGTGTGTGAAAGCAATGCAAGCCTGCCTAAAATTCAGATAAAACTCTGAAGAAAACCTGCAGATGCTCACCTATGGTACACCAGGCAGACAGGCATGCAGAGAAATTGTAACATGGCACTCATTTGCTCAGGATCTGTATCTCTGTTATACAAATCTCATGCCACTAGCAAGCTTTCACATTTATTCTCTGTAGATCCTTCATTAAAGCATATTTAGTGCTTGATTAATTTGTTAACAGGACAGAGTTATCTTATGGCTCCATATTAATGTTCTCTAAGTAGGCTAAACATTAATAAACTTGAATATGACAGTAAAACTTTAAGAGGCACAGTACCAGCTGAATTCCTCCTCCTTCAGATCAGATGCTGCAGAATGACTAAACATTATTCTGCTCACTTTATGTAAATGAAGGCAATGGGAAGCCAAACCTTAAGCAATTTAACATTGTCTTGATTGTATGTAATTTAGGATTAACTAACCCTAATTAAACAAGACCTTACAAATATATCAACAGCCTGCAATTAACATGCTGTTGGTAAACAGAATCACAAGTTTTGTTTCTCACTCTATAAGAAACATGTATAAGTGTTTCTTATACTTCTGCCTGCAAGATCTAGTGGTCAAAATCATGAAACCTGGTGGATTTTAAGCACTTCTGGTGTGTCTTTAGAAAAATATTGTGAAGAAGGAAAAAAAAAAAAGGTAGTATGTCTAAAAATTTCTTAGGGTATGTATTTGATAGGCTACACTGCAGAGTCCTCAATAAACCACACCACCAAGCAGAACTCTGGAGAAAGCAGAGGTAGCTCACAATTAACTTTCCAGCAGCAGCTTCAGAATGAAGGGCCAAAACTAGGAAAGCAAAGTACAAAAAGAAAAGGTGCTCTCACAAGGTCCATGTAAAGGCTTTCTTCTATCAGCAGAGAAATCTGCTTCACATTTCTTGGAGAACCATACGGGATAAGAATGCAGGAATGCCCATCCAAGACTACTGGAGCAAGGCTCTCCAATCCGCTTCCCAAGAAAACCCAAAGCCCATTCCCAAAGAAGGCTGCACCCAAGTGGATGCTGCTGCACTGGTGCCAGTGCACCCAAGTACTTCTCTGACAGGAGCTGCCATCAACAATACTTTAAATCCCAAAATGCTCCACGTCCAGCCTTCCAGCTGTCCTTGAGTGTTGCAGGTCTGCTCACGCACCCTTTCACGCTGTCTTTCTACCAGCTGAACAAACGACTGGCCTCACCTCTCTCCGGCTGTGCTGCACAGCTTTTCGCTCTCCTTATCTCTGCTTGCTGAACCGCTCGTGTGCAATCTCTCGTCTCAGGCAAAAGGAACTGAGGTTAGCAAGGACCTGCTGTTTAAAGTACTTTGGAAAATTCAGATCATTTTAACTTAAATGGGGGAAGAAGCAATTCTTACAAGCAACTGAGCTTGCCAATCACCAAAGACCTTTAGCTTGGGTAGAAGTGTTGAGGAAGTTGCATTGACACCTAATGAAAATGCTGTAGCACACTTCCCAGCTATAAGAAAAATGGGTAGAAAGCAAGGCACTGGAAGTTGCAGAAGGGGAGCCAAAAGCAAAAAGTCCTGATAGTATATAATTTTTCCTTTTCAAGGACCTGACTCCTTTCCTCAGAAGCACTCTGCTCTGCTAGGGATAGCCTGAATTACCAGGAATGAATGACAGTACATTCTCCCCAGCCAGACTCCTGCTCTCTGAAATACCAGCTGGAAGCGCTCAAATCATGGGCACAATTAGTGGTGAAAAAAAGATCCAAATAATGATAATTTCATTTATTGGTGTCTCAATTTCCCATCCCTCTTGTTAGTTAGTGGCAATTCTTAGATGAAATCTTTGCTTCTTAGAAGTCATGTTTTCCTGAAGTTAAAATGGTGGTGATAAGGACTAGTCTGTAAAAAATTGATTATCAATCAAAATTACAAAGATCATTCAGTAAAACCAGTAGACACCCATCTGTAACTCGTTTGAGATTAGAGCTAGTTGGAAAATTTTGGTTTTCTAATAACTACTTTCGGGACAAAGACTGGTTTTTGGCGGTTTTTTAATAAAACATTATTTATTTTTTAATTTTATTTTAACCAGAATTAAACCTCTTTTCCTTCTCCCTGGTTTTGTTTGGAGTTTTTTTGTTCCCTAAGGGAGTTGATCCCTTAGCATAGTGTATACTGTATACATTATAGNGGTTTGCCTGACTTTCCTAGGCCTTTCCCAGTATTTTCACTTGGCCGAGGGTCTTTGTCACTTTCCTTTTTTTGGATCCGAGTGATCAAAATCTAAAGCAAATGAGAAGATCTTCATGTTTCCCAGTGCATTAAGGAAGGGCCCTCACAAAGTTCTACTGTGAGGAATCAGATGTTGGGAAGGGAGTAAAAGGCCAAGAAGAATTATGAGTTCACAGCTGGCTGTCTCAAGAATACATGACACCTGAAGATTTTATTAATAACTTCAGAAAACATTACCTCTAGACTTTAATACGTAAAAAAATTACTAGCTTGGAAAGAATAATCCAAAAACATCCCTTCTCTGAAGGATTCTTTGGTCTACTAGCAGAAAACTTTCAGGAGCAGCATGTTTCCATTTTCCACATCTTCTCCATAGGCAACAGACTAGCTAGTCTCTTAGCATTTAAGATCAGACTAAAAACAACCCAAAACAAACAGAAAAAAAAAAAAAAAGGAGTGGAGAGAAGGAGAATAAAAGGAGAATCTGCCTAATCTGCTCCCTGGCTTTGGCAACCAACTGATACTCACTCAGGGCATCTAAATGGATGATAAACAGATTCTAACAATTGTGTGTGGTCAGCCTCCTGCCAGATACAGAACGGGCTGGTGCCAGTGCCTGTGCACTGCACTCACAACAGGCAGCTGAGAAGCTCAGGGAGCTCTGCTCTCACAGTGAAGTTTGGCAGCCTGTCAGCTGTAGAATCTCCAGTACTTACAGGAATTTGTAAGCTCACATTGTCAGAATCCCATAATCGCAGGCATATACCACATGGAGATTATTGGTTTCTTTGGTCTAAGATACATTCACAGAAGATTCATTATTTGGACACCCCCAGCTAATTCAGAATCTGGATATCATGAAAGAAAGACTAGAACTTTTCCCCTAAAAAAAAGTTAATTATCAAAAGCAGTTATTTAACTCTTGAATTTCCTCTCTGCATACATTGTGAGAAGATGGAGAGTAGTTCTTACTGAAAACTTAAGAAAAATAACACAAAACCCATACATAGTCCCAGATTTTATCTTTTCCTTTTTTGGTGTTTTCTAGTTCTTCACTGAATTTCTTTTCCCCTTGGGACACACAAGATGGTAAGAATGTGTGTGCAGCATGGCAGATCAAAGAAAACGGTATGTAATGCTTTTTATTTCCTTATATGACTTATTTAGTGTGCAACAAACAGTAAATTTTGCCTAGATCCAGCATATATCATGTTAAAGCAATCTTTTCTCTGTTCTCTTCCTTCCTAAAATGACAGTTTGGCGCTGAAGGCTCTGGGAGTTTTACCCTTTCCTTTCCACGCTTATGCAAGCTGAAAACATGTTACTATGATAAATAATGCTGATAAATAAGACTGGTTTTCAGCCTGGTTTGAAAGTAGTATCTTCCAGTTAGCAAAGATTGTCAAATGGATTTGAAAGGTTAAGCTACTACATATAACTCTTGCAAATGTGGAGCCTATTGTGCACAGATTCACAAGTATCCCAAATGGTTCATGGAAACAGAGGAGAAGAAGGGGAAAATCTGACTTTGAAAGTGACAACAGATTTGAATATAGAAAATGCACAAAAAGAAATCTAAAGCATCTTTCAAAACTACCAGAACACAGCACAGTACAAAGCTGAAGTTGATGCTCTGATTCAGAGCTTTGCAGTGTATCTAATTTAACAGCAGCTCGGACAGCTTGTGCTGTGGTATTAAAAGGGCTTCATTGAGGATGCATAAATCACTGCTCTTCCCCTGCCACCGCCCATGGGACCATAATGAATTCATTTGCTATTAATTTCAAGAGGTCACCAACAAGCCAAGTATACACCATGGCTGTGGTGTGAAGAGGCCTGCAAGAAAGCTTTTACGAATTCCCTGATGACATTGAGGACAAGCAATCAAATGCTGCTCAAGAGACTGCAAAGCACTGATACCTACATTTTGACCGGCTTCAATTCATCAACGGT
This sequence comes from Mohoua ochrocephala, assembly GCA_013398855.1. Taxonomy (NCBI): domain Eukaryota; kingdom Metazoa; phylum Chordata; class Aves; order Passeriformes; family Acanthizidae; genus Mohoua; species Mohoua ochrocephala. Next base: position 4,425 of record VZTA01025783.1, on the reverse strand, counting down.
TTAACTTACTCATGTACTGCACTGCACAGAGGGGGAGAAGGCAGCAGCAACAGCAAGGGAGGAAAATTGACTCAAAGTGTGAAGCCTTCCAAGCAGTGAAAATATTTTTTTGTTTGGTTTTGGTTTTGGGTTTGAATTTTTTTGGTTGAAGCTAAAGGAATGCCTCAAATAGGTGCTGCAGAGCATTGTGGGTCAGGGAGGAAAGGGGCAGCACCCTCCAGCAAACTGAAGCAAGTCAAAAAGAGTAAACAAGATGGATATTCTCCTTTCTTAAGTCATCCCTCACAGGTACTCAGGCTTCTCCAGCTGTCCCACTGTGCTAAACAGTTTGCTCTATAGAGGATCATGTTCTCTTTTGAGGACCTTTGCAGTGCCTCAGCCTCCTGTAGCGAAGTGTCTCTTAACACATCTATCTTGTTGTACAGTGTCTGGAAATCCTATTGAACTACCAATGTTTCTTTTCACAGTAACCTACGGAGTCAGGGACCTCTCCCTTCTACAGGTCTGCAAGCCCTTTCACAGATGATGAGTAAGCCTATTCCGTGTACAGTGCCAACTTTCTTTTAATAAAAGTATTTGTTACTTTGTAGTGTCTGTATAGAGTTGTCCACATTTTGGTAAAAGTGTTCTTTCTTTGTAGTGTTCTATACAGTCCCAAGTGTTGTAAAATATGAAAAAAAAAATCCAGATGTAAGTCACAGTAACTGAACCCCCATGGATCATTTTTAACTGTCTTTGGACACAACAGTCCATTCCCATCCCCCTCAAAAAAAAAATGTTTGAAAGATAATCAGACAACCAAACAAGCAAAAATCCCCAAAATTGTCCATGTCGTTTTCCTCCTGTAGGATTACTCACTATGTCTCTCATGGAAAATGAACTCTTAAAGAGAGCATGAAGTGCTGAAAGGAACCTCATGTCTAGGGAACTGGAAGCTGCACTTAAATGGATGGCCAGAGATTTTAAGAACAGCTTGTAAAACATTTCCATAGAGTACATCTAGTACATAAAGCAAAAGTTGCCCACACCCCGTTTCTGCTGCCAAGAGTAGAAGGCCACAGGAGGTTGTTTCTGAGGTGTTATTTATATTGGATTTTAAAATGGTCTGAGGGGACAGAGGGTTAAGCTATCAATTATGTAACTGTAAACGAAGAACCTTTGGGAAGGGAAGCAGAAAATTGTACACTTAGAGAATGAGCAAGACATTTAGGAGAGGTTCAAGGTTAACTCCTTTCCTTTGCTCCTCTGAATTCTGTTAGGAGTTCACATCACGGTGCAAAGCTCAAGGAACAATTCTGGAGCCATAGGAAAGCAATTCCTAAAATTGTGATTCGCTCAGCACCTCGAGGGATGTAGCAGGAGCTGTTGCAGGAGGAATGGAAGGACAAATACAGTCCCTAGCCCACTGAGACCATGCTGTAGCCGCTGCAATTCAACTGCCACGTGCTTTGTGTGAGGCTGGTGTAAGGTTTGCTGTCAATGCGCCTCAGACTACCGGCCACTGTCTCACTGCCAGAACTGCTGGAAATGTGAAAAAAGCACACAGCTATTGTGCAAATAGGAAATTTGATAAGAAATTAAAGCAGAAAGTAGTCTGTGAGTGTATCTGTGCAATAGGAAAAAGAGAGAGACATGGTAAATTTTCCTCCCCAATTGTAAATTCACATTGTAAAGTAGAGCTACCTAGTAGTTTCTTAAAAGCTGAGACAAATCCACGTGAAAAGTTTTTCTTGGAAGCATCTTGTGGCTGCTGGAAATATTTTGGATTTTTTGGGTTACACAGGGTTTTTTT
>VZTA01025778.1:0-18272 GCA_013398855.1 Mohoua ochrocephala | reverse complement strand
AGAAAATCATCTTATCTGGGTTCTGCATTGGGAAAATACTTGCCATGTTCTTCGTTTGCCGGCTGTGTGGTGTTCTCTCCAAACTGGCACAAGCTGGGCCAGCTGCAGTGAAAGCTCACCGGTTCCACACGGGCCACGGTGGCTTCAGACGACTCTCAGCCACCCCCTCCAGCTCAGTGTGGGGGTCTTTCAACCTCGCGGCTGCTCACAGCTTTGAGGTGTTTTTTTCTCCCAGCGGCCCGGTCCCCGCCAGCTCTGCCAGGGACCACACCACCACTGCCACTGGGCCCTCTCCGGGACAGAGCCCAGGGGCCCCCCTCCTCCCCACGGGGCAGCAGGAAGTAAAGAGCAAAACTCCCACCCTTGAGTATCTTTAAATATGCACATCGCAGAGGCGTTACCAGCTTTCCTCATTGGTTTAACAACATGCCCATCAAACCAAGTTTTAAACCTATCATCTATTTTCTTTGACAGTGAAGCTTGGTAAAGTTGTAGTTAGACAGAACTGGAATGAGAGTGAGTAATGGTAATTGTCCTTTGTAGTAGAAGTTATGTATTTTAAGGAACTAGATCAAGTTTGACATTTTATGAATATTTTCTGTTACTGCTTTGCTCAGGCAATCTGTTCTATGCACTCTGCTACGGGAAATCTCTCAGGTTCACTCTTTTTGACTCTGTTTAAACATCTGCTCCAAAGAGAGCAGGTACTTTGCAGCTTGCAGTCTTCCTTTTCATAGTTGATCCCTCAAGTGGAAGCATAAAAGCAGTATTTACCATGGTGGATGTGACTGAGCCTGCCACAGTCTCCATTTTTTTCTACAAATGGATTGTCCTTGAATTACTGTTGGGAATGTCCCAAACCAGTTAGTCTTTCCAGTAACATTCTTTTGAGATACTTGGTACAATTTATACCTTGTAGATAATTGTGTCAGGCTTTCTGCTGGCACAGAAACCATCGACATAATAATTTTTCTTGGCTGTTATCTTCAAACTCTTTGTAAAAATTGTAAGGGCTTAGATAAGCACTTCGGTACTAGCGTATTCAGAAGCTATGGACACATCTGTAATAACAAATACTGCCCCTTGCTATCACCCTTGGATATCGGCAGTGACCTTTCTTATTAGTACTATCCTCCAATGTAATGAATAGAGGCTTATAATCACCTGAAAAGAACTCATTAATTATCCCTATCACCTTTTCATTCTGCAAGTTGTCTTTATCTCACAAGATCACATATGTGACTTTGGAGGATGTTACAAACCCTAATCCTGATGTTGTACACACACAGTCAATGAACAGTAAACTACAGTTTCTACAGCTATAGTAAATGGTCATTATGGGTAGATATATTAGAATAGTGGTTTCTTGTTCAAATGCATTTAATTATTCACAAGCATATGCAGAATATTTGTTTACACAGTTCCTTTGTGTATATGGGAAGCCCTCCTGGCAAAGTTAAACACCTCTACATGCATACAAAATTTCCTATTTCAATTGACAGAGCTTCATTAAATTATTTATAATTACCTTCTTCATTCCTTTTTGTTATGACTGGTTTGAAATAGACATGCACAAAGGCATTTCTAATCGTGCACTGCATTAATATGAATAAATATTCCAGAAGGCCAAGATTATGCACCTTTCACATATTTTTCCCCTGTGGAGTTGACTTAGCAGAAAATCATGAATCACACAATTTTTCTGATAACACAGTAAGCAGTTCAGAACATTTCCTTTTAATAATCTCATGCTAGTTTTTTCTATTGCAACTTGAAAAGTATGGAACATAAAGAAGATAGGGATATATTGGGAATAAAATATATAAATAAATGGTACAAAGCAAAAACTAATTTTTTATTCAAAAAATATTCCATTGGGGTCTCTGGAGTTTTGCAAAATTAATGTATCTATTAATAAAAAGACAGTTTTTACTGTATTGCAAACTACCTATAGTACCATTGATATTTTGTGATATTTAAAATCTATTTCCTTGAGTTAAGAATTTCATTCAGTTCTTTTTTTTTAGAAAATGGTGTGAGATAATGGAATTCAAGACACATGCTGAACATTATATTTTTACTCTATAGCTGTTAATTTGAAATCTGAAAACTTGTGGTTTGGGTCTTACTTTTAATATCTGTAGCATTCTGAACTGAGTATTCCAAAAGTCATTTATATCTGATATACCATACTTTTACAGTTTGCAGATTCTGAAACTGAAGGAATACAGATTCAGGTTTGAATACATCTTTGCACACTTGGGATCACCAAAGGTGCTGAAGCACGACTGAACAAGAGCTCTCTCTCAACACCATGTTTGAGTATCAGGGCTGAGTACTCGGATAACATAAGGGAGGAAAGCAGACCAAGATGCAGCACTGGGTAAAACAGAACTTTGCTCCAACCTATCCCTGGTGTGCATACGTGTGTGTGTGCATGCTCTACCTATGCAGCAAACACAAGGTAGTCAGTGTTAGTTCAGAGTGTAGTGAAAAGAGGGCTAAACTAATTAAAATTGCCTTGCACTTACTTGGTGGATCGGTTGTGTCTAAAACCTTAGGGGTTTTTTGATTTGATTTTCTGTTGTGTGTCCCAATTAAATATTAATTGTCGCAGAGACAAAGAAAGGGTTCTTCTGATCCAGTTGTTAAACATTGATATGAGAGAGGTTGTCTTAGTTGAAATTGATATATGATGGAACAACTTCATGAGAACTTTGCCTATTACCAAGTTTACCTGTTAGATTGATGGCTAAGCTACTTGTCAAGGATTGAGAATTCAAATATTCTCATTTTTTGTCTAACCATTGAGAAAAAAGAAAGATAGCATCATCCTCAGCATCCTTTTGCTTGTTCACTTTCTATTGCACATGCCACAAATTAACTTTTGATACAACTCGCATGAACAGAATTTAGTGCTTTGTTTGGGTGACTGTTACACATTTTAATTTGGAATTTATCTAGCTGGATGCTTTTTATTAATTTTGCTCTTAATTTCTGTCACTGAATTGAAAAATTAATCACTTATAAAAGAGTTCAATGAAATCTTGTAACTAACATGCCAGTGCTTGTGGGTCATCATCTCTTTTTTAATGCCCAGAGGCTGGAAAAGCTCTCTTCCCAACAACATTAAAATCTTAGTCCCACTAATTCCTTGAGACTGACTACTGGATTCCAGGATTAATACCCCTCACCTTCCTAAAGCTCACTCATATCAGACTGTCATATGGGTAGTAGCTATATGCTGTACATAGTATACTCATTTTTATATGTTATGTGTCTGTATGTGTATGTACACTCCAGAGGGTAGATGTAACAGGAAAGGAATTTCATTCAGGCATATGCCACCAAAAATTGCCTAGAGTATTAATAAAAATCAAAGGTCCCAAGAGCATAATTACAGTTGCTGTACAAATCTCAGGGTTTTTCCACAATGCAATTTTTATGGTTACTGAAAGAATATCACTTTACTGTAGCAGAAGAAAATAATTTTTTTTCCAATCAGCCTGTGAAATACATACAATGTGATTATTTGCACAATCTTCTCTAGAAAACAATTTTGGTGCATGTTTGTAGATGATAGTTAAAAATCTGTGTTCCTGTAGAGTCAGTCGATGGAGAGAGGTATAAACTGCTGAGGGGATAATTCAAAGCTCAGAAGGGAAATGCCTGCGGTATGAATAACCCACAAAGCATGGGAGCAACATACCTACACCTTCGACAGATGGCAGACACATTAAGGTTGGATGTGAATATAAAAGAGAGAGCCTGCATTTCTTTATGGTCCCAGAACACCAGTAAAAATACATAAGTTATGAATCCAAACCTCTCATGACAATAGTTGCATACTGGAGTAACCACTGATAAATAAAACAAAAGTCAGGTAATATCTGTAACAGTGCAGACAAAGCCACACAATCTCAACTCGTCACTTGACTAGTGATCAATGTAATTTCCCATAAAATAAGCAAAGGTGAAAATGAAACACTGACGTTGTGAACGCTTGATTAAATCTGGAGCCAATTAGGCTGGCACAGTTTAAGTTAAGAGTACAGGTGGTAAATCATCTCACTCTTAGGTCAAATCAAAGAAGAGATACAATTAGAAAGACAAGCATACTGCAGCCAAGATGATTCAGAGAGTGGAAAATTACATGGTTGTTAGCAAAACCCTGACAAGCAATAAGAATAATGTATTAAATAACTGCTGATTTGGATTAAAAGTGCTCTGTGCAAATCTGTTGACAGGGAAGTTGTAGATGTTGCCCTATACTTCTATATTTAGAATTTTTGCCTGTAAATAAGTTATTTCATTCACAGGGACCAATTCTTGTAACTTCCCTAACACTCAGTTTCTCCCTCCAAACTGATTTATCCAGACTGTGCTACTGCTTTTTCCTTCATGGCATTTCAGTGTGCTTTACTGTCTCTGTGTATTCTACATAATCTTCCTTGCTATAGGATCTGGCTCCTTTCCACTACTGCATTATGTTTTAATTAGTATGCTTTAGCACAGCACAAAAGAAACTTTAGTCAAGTGCAAATTATTGGGATTGGTGCAGCAGGAAGTCTGTTGCACAGGAGATTGAGTTGTCTATATGTCTGTTTTGTCTAAAGATTTGTGGTTATATCTGAAGCAGCAGATGCAAGGACATGGGGATGCTTAAAGATTGATGTAGGAGTGTTTGACATGAACCAGGTCCTCCTTATCTCCAGTTCACATCCAAGGTTTTACTCCCATAGGAAATGAACAATCACAGAATCACAGAATCATTTCTATTGGAAAATAGCTCCATGATGGAGTCCAGTCTTTGACCAAACACCACCTTGTCAACCAAACCACAGCACTAAGTGACACATCCAGTTCTTTCTTGAACCTCTCCAGGGATGGTGACCCTACCACTTCCCTGGGCAGTCCATTCCAATGCTGAACCACCCCTTCAGTGAAAAAATTCTTCCTGATGTCCAATGTGAACCTCTCCTGGCACAGCTTGAGGCCATGTCTTCTCGTCCTGTAACAAGTTTCTTGGGAGAAGAGGCCAACATCCACTTTACTACAACCTCCTTTCAGACAGTTGTAGAGAGCAATAAGGTCTCCCCTGAGCCTCCTTTTCTCCAGGCTAAACAGCCTCTCCTTAGAGGACTTAAGTTTCTATACCCTTCACCAACTTCATCGTCCTTCTCTGGACATGCTCCAGCACTTCAAATGTCTTTCATGAGGTGAGGGGCCCAGAACTGGGACAATACCCAAGTACAATATCATAAGGACTTTAATCACATTCCAGTTTGAAATAATTGGAGAATGAGGATTCTGACACTTTAACATCTACAACATGTCATATTCAATCTGTGAAACTATGACTACACCGTGGCTACTCCTGATTAACTGTGCCTCAAAAAGGCATTGAGAAAACTTGTCCTTCTGCAAAAGGGTCTGACCACGCTTAAATGTAAGAACTATATCTTTTGTTTTATTCTGGAGCAATATTTTTTTCAGATCTCTTGAGCTCTGACAATTGATAACTTAAATAGGGCCAAAATCAATAGGTGTGACATTGTTAACTTTCGTGAGGACATCTTGTGTCGACAGAGAATGGATGAGTTTGTTTATGGCATCCTTGCTGTTCATGGCACAAGTTTCAGTGCTGATATTAGTAAAGCTTTCCAGAGACTGATAGTTTTGTACTGATTTTTTATTTATACTGCATGCCACTTTTTTCTATTCTAATTATTTATCATGTGTTTCATTTTCTGACTAGTCTTGGTTTGCAACAAATTATCTTTCATTGCACTTTTACTTTTGCAAGTCAAATGGTGTGTTCAGGTTTAATTAGAGGCCATAACATACTCTAGTAAAATTCTGTTCAGTTGGAAATAACTTTGGGAGATCTAAATTCACAATTCACTGCACTGAATTTGGAAAAAAATGCTGTTTTCACAGATGAACAGGAAATATGATTTACCATTAACTGTAGAACTACTGGCCAGATGCTTCTATTTAGAATTAAGTTGGGTTTGTGTGCTACTCTCAATGTAGTATGATGCAAATGGTTGTATAATTCAGATGAGCCTGTTTAAAAATCCCAGTCTGTATATTTAGCTTCTCAATTTTCTTTGCTTTTCTGAAAGACATACGCTAAGCTTTAACAGCTTTTCCAGTGTAAAGCAATTGCTTTCCATGTCAAACAAAAGCCCTTATTAGTGTGAGGTAATGTGTTAGCTACTAAGAAGATTCTGGTATGCTAGCAAACTAATAAATATTCATAAATAAACTTGAACTAGACAATGTGCAGATTCTCCAAAGAATGTGCTATAGTCTTAATCCAGAGAGTGTTGTAGTAATTAACAGATAAAAGGGGAGGTTCATTAAATGAATATGCAGTGTCATGAAATCAGAGCTGTGCATTGATCAATGCTAACTTAAAGATTCTTCCTTAGCTAGAATATTTTGACACTCCATTTATCACTAGTACTATTTTTAGATTTTTAATTAGCAGATCACCAACCCTTACCTCATTAACTTAGCTTCTGCAAAAACATTATTTCTACAGATAATAGTTAGGTTAGAATAATCACCACTCCCAATTTCTTGGGCTGTAAGGAAGGACAGAACTTCAGCTTCTGTGACATGAAAATATATTTCATACCAGGCAAATGTGACCTTGACTCAAGAGCATGTGTCTTACTTTCCGAACAATTTCTCTTCACTTTATTTTCCTAAATGCATTAACCTCAAAACATGCACCTTTTCAAAGACAACTGAAACATTTTCCTAATTTATCTGAAATGCTTATTTCTAGCCCTCTGTTTGCAAAAATGTTTTGGGATATATTTCAGCAGAAAATTGTACCTTGATGTCTGTTTAACACAGCTTGCTGTATACTTGTGTAGATAGTTTTTTAAACGCTTGGCCTTTATAGTCTTTTTAGGAGAGAAAACATAATTTCCAGAAGCTAAAATGAACCAAATAAAGACATATTTACAGTTATATTTTCTAAGTATAAAGGTTTAAGAAACTAATAAGAAACAGACAGTTGACAAATCAATTAAGTATGTCTTGTGCAGATGTTTGCTTCAATTTGAAGTGCCTATTTTATTGCTTATGCTATTGGAAGGAATGTTCCACCACTAGTGATGGATAGGAACCCACATCATGCCAAACGGTTTCAAGACTGTACAATCATCTCTGCAACACGCGTGTTGTATTTTCAACATGCTGCATAAGGCTTAAGATTTTCCTGTTGCAAGATCCACAGTTAAATCATCTTAATGTCTTTTTGCTCTAATATATGTAGTAACAATGAAAACATTAGGCTAGCCTCAATTAAATAGCCAATGAATTAGGTAGCTGAACAATATATGCACCCCTAGCTGTTCTAGCTAATTAAAATTCCTATCAAATGGAAGAATTGATTAGTCTCTTCAAGCCGAGAGGTTTGCATCCTGCAGGCAGTCTAAATAATTTACATTAGAGCTTTCAACACATTTCAAATGCTGCCGTCTCTGCCTTGTGAAACAGTTTACGGCATCCTAAGACTCGCTTTCATTACATTCCCTGATTTTGCAATCAATAGCAAGCGAGAAGTTCAGAACACAGTCTGAGAAGGTCATAGTGCTGCCACTGAAGGTAGTCTGGGTAAAGGTCACATAATTATTTTTTGTTTTATTATGTTTACAGCTATGGTCTGATATGTAGCCATGTGTATGCAAGCTCATTAAGCACTAATGCTAGCTTTGTAATGAAAACAATCCATTTTCAAATTTAAGATTTGATTTTCTCATTTGCAACACTTTCGATGTAAAAAATTAAGAGGACGAGACTTTGTCAAGATGAGTACACAAAATCCAAAGCTTATCATTACATTATTAGGGCAATGGATGAAAAAATGAATTTGTGGGGAAAAAAATACCATTTGCTCTAATTATAACGGAATGTTTCAATTCAGACAATCACGCACGTATTTGGAAAGACTCATTCAGGCTTTTTTCAGTGAATGATACAAAACTGGAGGATGTGATAACCTTCTGCAAAAAGTTTGCAACAAGCAGAAAGAAAGTGGTGTCAAGAGAGGTTTGGGCTGGATATTAGTAAAAGATTTTTCACCCCGAAGGTGGTTGGATGCTGGAACAGGCTCCCCAGGGAAGTTCTCACAGTACCAAGCCTGACAGAGTTCAAGAAGTGTTTGGACAATCCTCTTGGCCACATGGTGAGACTCCTGGGGATGGTGCTGTGCAGGGCCAGGAGTTGGACCAGATGATCATTGTGGGTCCCTTCCAGCTCAGCATATTCTGTGATTCTGTGAAATCCTGACAAAATTTTTCAAGAACTCTGGTATTTTCATGAAGAATTAAGGGGCCTAATTCCACTGGTAGACCCCAGGAATTACAACAGTTTTTAATGTAGCTGGAGTATCTGGAGTATTTAGGTGGAATCTGAGATGAGCAGAGAGGCTTTCACAAAGTGTGTAATCTTAGATCTCTGTTCACCTGGACCCACCTCAGATGTCGTGAGACTGACATTTTAATGGCTGATGACTCAAACAATTGGCCATTTGCAAAGGCAAGGTTTGCACACCCAACCAAAATGGAGAAGGAGAGTCTTTTGTGCGTAATGGCAAAACCTCTGAACCTCATAAGACAAAAGGGGTGCACAACCACCACTGGAGGCTACAAGCTGGTGTTTGAGCCAAATAATAACCTGCCAATTCAGGGTAGTGCCTTCTGTAATGCCAATGTCCTCCCTTACACAACTGGCTTCATTTTAAAACTCTCCCCTCCGGCAGGCCTAGAGGTATTCATGCCTTCTGATGGGGCACAACCAACTCAATTACACTGGCATCAGAGGCAGCTGTCACAACTTACAAGGTGTTATAAACCATTAAAGACCCCCAAAGTGTCCCAGACTAATTTCTGGGGCTTCCCACCAGAAGACTGTCCATGATCCACTCTGTTGCAACAGAACCACAGTGTTGCATCAGACACTGTAAAACTCCCCCCTCCAGGGGAGGTACCTGGGCATTCCACCCAAACCCGAACATATATTAACCTGTCGAACACTTATGTTTCATGGGCTTCCCCAACCCTCAACAGATCAAGACTGGTCTCATCACTGGATCCATGAATGGTGATATCGTTCTACTCTTATCCTTTCTTTCTCTTCCTTATGCATTTTCTTAAACATTTTTTTAATGCTTTTATATTGCTGTGTTTCTACAGATGAAAATCAAATTGGTTCCATACCTCCTTTCCACTGCAACCAAATTGTTCTAAAATGAACCCTACATATACAGGCACTGGTCATTCAGTGTCATTTCACTCTAATCTGCCCCAAGGGATCTATTAACGAGAACCTCAGTTCTTGCCTTCAGGGGCGGGTTTTAACAGATGGACCAACAAGAAATTGCTGCCCTTATATGAGAATAACTTTCCATAAGACAGGAAATTTTCGGATCCCATAAAAAAAACCACTGCAGTTCAGAAAACAAAACAATTTGAAATTTATCAGAATTTCACCATATTTTCATTTATGCAGATGTCAGCTCCCACCCAACTTCCTTTGGATCCAAAAATGCAGAGGTAGAATGTTGCCAAAACCCTTTTCGCATCCAGAGCACATCAGCTATTCAGTACTAAAGGTAGGCTATTTCAAAGGCAAATTTCCTTTAAAATGTTACCAGTATTTACTAACTGAATTTACACACATATGAAGAATTTGCCCAAACCTTGGCAATTTGGATGACTCTCCTGAGCAAATATCTGAGATTCTTGACCCTTGCCCTATCTTCTGATTAACCTTTTTTTTAAAATTTATTTTTTATCTTCTTTTCATCCCTGCCTTGGCACATGCTTGTAGGTAGAAAAGGAAGGGAGGTCAGCTTGCTCCAATCTGAAAAGAGTGAGATAGACTGGTGTAATTGTCCAGAATGTGTGCTGGAGTGCCCTTGTGTTCTAAAAACAGTGAGTCCTGCCTCATCCACTCATCCAATGACACTTTTGTGATTACCCCATAACTGCCGGTCTGCATCCAGAGCCGGTGGAGGCATCATGACTCGCGCACAAGGCAGATGCCTTTTTCCAGGAGAAAAGCAGGCACAGGTGAGCTACCAGGAGGAGGACAGAGGGCCTCTGTTCCCCACCCCATCAGCTAGTTTGACACATACATTCACATACGCTGTGTCAACATGTTTGTGCAGCGGCCCTGAAACAACAATGTCATAGCAAATGCATATCAATGCAAATACATAAAGAAAATGTGCACTTCAAATAAAGAATTCCTACATCTTACAGTATCTGTAGCAGTGCAGCAATCCCAGCATCTATAGAGCAACTCCTAACACCAACAGCACAGCACCTAACACCTATGGCAACACAGCAAAGGGAGCTCAGGCGAGCAGCAGAGCTGAGAGTGCCACTGCCATTCCACCCAGCAGCTGTTCAGAAACCTTATCAAGGCACTACATTAGAGAAGGCATAAGAGGCTGAATATATAAATAACATTTATATATAAATAGCCTTTCTATAAATCAGGGGCTGCTGTAGTCTCCTCCTGGCTACAGTACTGGTCACCTTGTCTTAGAAAACATATTGTGAAGGCAGAGGCAGCTTGCAGAGGAGTGATGAATCATCAAGGGCATCTCAGAGATTAAGAGAGATTGAGAAGATTAGGACTGTTTACTTTGGAAATAAGAAGAGAGGACATGATCAAAGTGTCTGAAGTACTTCAAGAAGTGTCTAAAAGACAGAGTGGAGTGATTGAAAATTGTTCTTTCCTATGTCTCAGAGCACAAGACAAGAGTTGACTCAATTAAATTAAAATGTGGAGGAATTAAAACTGACTCTTAGGAACCTGAGGGTACTAACAGGCCGTTGTGGCCCTGCCTAGTCTCCCAGATGCCTCCCACACTCTTTCTCTTTCCAAATGGCCAAGGACCCCATTTCAGCTGAGCCCAGCACCATCAGTCCCTGCCCCAGAGATATCTCCAGCACCTGTGTCACTGTATCATTGCTTCAATCTCCTTGACTAACCCAGATCTGCTGCCTCCATCTCCCTGTTGCTCATGGGGCCAGTGGAGCCCATAGCTATTATGACCCTGCCCTGTCCTGCCATGTTCTGTGGAGTGGCACCCCTCAGCTCCTGGTCCTGTTCCTGGGGAAGCTGTCTGCCTGCAGCCATCTCAGGCCACCTGGAGCTGGAGGCCGAGCTCACAGTGCCCCATGAAACCCCCCGCAGCCATCGAGCTCCGAGGGTTGGTCAGCATGGAAAGGCAGAGCACGGCCCTGCTGGCTGCCAGCTCCTGATGGAACTACATCTCCTTAGGTTTCCTCTCTCCACCAGTCTTTACCTAGACTATGCTGTAAATCTAGGTCCAGAAATCATCAGGTTTCTAAATCTGAGGTTAAACTCTTGTCTTTAGTAGACTAAAGATACTGGAAATTCTTTAGCAAAACCAAAGCTTTTATTTGAAAAATCCAGCTTAGTCACCAGAAGTCACACAAGAGCCCATGTCACACTTGATCGCTGAATTGACATGGCTATACTTGACTCTGGATATCCAAGTTCCCTTGGTTAGAGTGATCTCAGCTATCCCTGCACCCTACTGCTTATCCAGATGGCCTCCAGGGTCTCTCAAACATTCTGTGATTCCGTGATACATTAGAAAATAGTAGTTTAAAAATTGAATCCTTTACAGATCAGCGACTTATGAAAAGCCATCAATCTCTTCCTTTGAAGAATAAAGAGTGGGCATTATTTTTACTCCATCTCTGTCTAAGGCACTACTCTCGTGAGACTTCCCTGTTAAAAAACAGGCCTAGAGGACAGTGTTTTCCTATAGTAGAAAGTTTGAAAAGCTAGCTAAAGTTTGTGTTTCCTTTATTAAAATGCATTGCTTCTGCCCTGCAGGACCTGAAAACCCCTGAAGGACCTTCATAAATTGTTGGAGTACTTCATATTTGCACTTCTAGTTTCCTGTTAATTGATATGCTCTGCTCAGTTAAGACTAAGCTCCAATTTTCACTTCCCAGCCTTTGGCTTCCTTTCATGTACATAACTTCGGTGGTTAAAGTCAAATTTGTAGTATAAGTCATTCCAACTGTGAATTACATTGCTTTCCATCTTATAAAGATGGGCTAATTATTAAATTAAAAGAAAGCACATAATTTTTGCTGTATACCTGGAAAAGAGGTTTGGATATTTGTTCCTGTAATTATGGTTGTCATAAACATAGCTGATTATTTTGTCAGATATTAATTGAGGTTCATTTTTATGGCTTCTTCAGGTACATTTCCTCTTAATTTGAAGTTATAAAATATGAAGATAGCATTAATTAATACTAGAGGTCTAAGGGGAGGTAAGAATCACAGTGAGGCTCTGTGAGTGGTCCAAGAAATATTTTTCTTCACAAGCTTAGCATGCTTCACCAGGAAGAGGATGTATGCATTGAACTTAAATTAGAATGTGGAAATTAAAATAAAATAAAGCATTTTCTTAAGTAGGAGCTGTGTAACTAATACAGCTTATCTGATATTCAGTGTTCCCCAGATCAGAATGCTAACATATAGGCTTTGGGAGCTCAGCTGGGCTTCTGCTCATAGATAACAAAATTCTACTCTATTTATCATTAAAACTTACATAAATGCCTATTAAATGACAGTGAGAAAAAGTTCTGAAAATCAGGAGAAAATGCTGATAATTTTGCTACAGTGCTTTTGTCCAACTAATTCTCTTACTTGGAAAGTTTCACTTAAAATAGTCATAATAAATGCAAGAGTCAAACTGGTGCTCTGAAAGAACAAACACCAATAGTCACTTAGCAGTTTTCATCAAAGGATTAGTGCAATCAAGACTTGAAAATTTTTCTTTCCATGACCATGATGAAAAATTTAATCCTTTTGACCTCAATAAATATGCACAGGAAGATAGTTATATTTTGTAAAAACTTGTCAAAGCTGGAGCAGGACCTGGTGACCCTGGACAGAGGAATCTTGAAAAGTCTCTCCAAAAAGGTGCTTGAAAGGACTCTACTGGGGTATGCTCAGATAATGGTGTAGGTGCTCCCAGGTCTGAACTGGATTAAATTGCATTAGTGTCATCCTTACCTTGCTTCACTCTGGTTCTTATTCTCAGTATGTCACACTATCAAGGATCAAAGCATAACAAGAACACCTAATATTCTGTAGCATAAAGATTTTTCCAGCACAATGGAGCTCATGAGATACAAGGACGTGACTCAGGCAAGCTATCCAGGGTATTCCATAGAAGACTTTTTGTATATGGTCCAATAGTAGAGACCTTGAATTTAAGTGTCAAGAAGCCCTTTTACAAACAGCCCTTTTATTGATTGAAGCCTTCTTTTTGTTTGCATTCATTTTTATCTGAGTACAGAAAAAAAAATTTAAAAGGAAAGCAAATAAAAAAAACCCCAAAACTAAACCAAAGAAAAAGAAAAAGAAAAAGAAAAAGAAAAAGAAAAAGAAAAAGAAAAAGAAAAAGAAAAAGAAAAAGAAAAAGAAAAAGAAAAAGAAAAAGAAAAAGAAAAAGAAAAAGAAAAAAGAGAGGGGGAAATGGTAGACATAGGGTAAAAGATTTTTGTGAGATTGTTCTGATTCCAAGTTGTTTTTCCCTTGCACTCAAATAGCCTGCCTGCAAGCTTCAGAGAGCAGGAATGCTTTTCCCATAGTCTTGTTTCATTTCTTATGCTAGCCGTATTGCCAAGATGTTACATATATGAGAAGAGGCCAGGAAAAAGTGTGATGAAGAATATTATCACAGTAAGAAAAATGGCAGTTAACTTCCAAGAATAGCATGATCTTCAACGTTTGTTTCACACAGTATGTAGAAATCAGGAACAGATGCTTCAAATAAACGAATTTTCATTTTGGATCACTTATTTGGAGTATTTTGATAGTCTCCTTTTCACATGCAGACCATGGGTAGGTATTTAAGACCTTTAATTTCACAGAAGAACATGTAATGGAGCAATTTTTTCTTCATTGCCTTCTTACACCTTGTATCTAATGGACCCAATATAAACCTGCAACTTCTCAAGTGAAAAATGAGACCATAGCTCTTACATAACTCCACAGCCTTATTAAAGGGAAGAGCTTCTTGTGGCGTTAAAAGTTATTCAGCAGGCATCAGTTTGTATTAAATATAGTACCCCTAAAAATCTCACTTGATAAGGAACTGAGTATGGTTTTAAAGACGTTACCTCAAGGAAAGTTCAGCATTTCAAATTAACGATTTAATCTTTGAAATATTACAGCAACAAATATTAAATTGTTTAAGAGTAGTAATTATAAAGTGGATATTATAAATAACAACATATGGCATCACTGTGAGTATGAGGCTGAATCAATTCCTGAGGCTCTGATGCCATTCATAAACCTCTCACAGTTTATGACTGCAGCTGAGTTCTTGAGTGAAATACAGCCTTGTGTTTACTCCAGGGCTATCTATTATGCTCCATGTTATTCAAATGGATTCTTATGTTGATCCTCATGCTTTGCCTCTGAATTGTTTTCCTGCAATCATTAACACAAGCTTGTAACTTTTTCCTTTAATACGAGTCCTCAATTTTTCAACAGAAAGAACACATCTGAACAGAGACATTGCCTTATTGATGCAACAAATCACATAGTCCACCAATTCACAGCCTTTCAACATTCATGGCTGGAGTAAAGGGAGCAATTTTATATGGAAAGGAAGATTTAGAGACATTTAATTCAGTTTTTCATCTGGATAAGAGAAACCAATTCTGGACAGCCAGCTGGCTTTCCACAGATCAGCCTTGATTCATGAAATCTAAATAATGCTATTATACCACAATGACCTTCTGGAAATTAATCTAAACATAAACCTCCTGGAAACAAGGCTCATCAGCCTAGCAGAGGAAGCACAAAAAGTTCCTGATATGGAGGCCTCCCACAGACACTCAAGAATTCACACTGCCTTGACAAATCAGAATAACTGAGTAGTAGGTAAAGATAAGAGATTATAATAGGTGACATTGCAGTGCTATAAAGCTGGTAAGAACTAGAATGTCATATTGGAAAGTTTTTGAGTGTCTTCTGAGAACTGTGTTAAGGATGAATGTGGCTTCACTAAGGCAGTGTCTGTCCTGCTTCATATCTCTTTTAGAAACATTATAGGAGGCCTACTGTAAACCTAGCAGAAGGAATATGAATTCTTTCCACTAAGTTGAAGGGTCTTTGCTCAAGAAGTGCATATTGATCACAGAAGCAACAAGCATTCGGTTTCTCTCCCATGAAAACGTAATTATTTATTATGAAGCACCAAAAGTTTGCTGAGATCAATAAAAAAATAAATGCAAGAGTAATGTCCCTGGTTTAAATAACTTAAAAACAAGGGAATGTGAACAGTGAAAAACAGTTTTTTGACTGACTTTGGAAAGATAATTTAACAGCCTGTGATCAACCAAAAAATTTCAGTAGGACTTGCATGAATATCTAGACTTTTGATTAGCGTGTCTTCTTACTGCCATTTCCCAGTTCTGGCACTCCAGTTTGAGTACTCACTCATTATTTCAGTGAAAGTATTTGTTCATTATTTTAGCTTCTGCTTATTTTGACAAATTAAACGTTCCTGAGAACACTCACAGAAATTAAAGTCAGCTGGTTTGGAATGGCCCACATTTAGGCTGGTTCTTCAAACTCCAAAATCTGGGACCTGAGGCAAATAACCTATGGGAAAGAATAAATCATTTGATTACTTTATCTCCCAAAGTATGATGAAATTACCAGGGACACTGCAAGCTGGCATGAACCAACTAGTCTCTATTATGGTATTAACACACTATGTCCAGAACAAAGTACTTACAAGTTTGGGGTGGGAAGGGGTTTGCTGGAGGTGAGTTGTCTGCGTCTGCAGAGGTAATTATTCTCCTTTCCCACTACATTCCCTACAGTAGGATTTAGTTTCTCCACTGTAAGAGAGCAATCCCAAAGCACACTCACTCTTAGCATTTCAGGTTGTAATCCTTCTGATTTTTCCAGAATGCCACACTAAGCTCTTGGTGTACTTCCCAAATGTATGCTCTAATTTATTAAAATGAAGCCCAAAACTGTGGAACCTTCTCTAGCTTCTGGTTGTGCCCATGCTGGTTACCTTAAGTGAAGGTGAAATTGAGTAGGAGAGACATCCCCGTGGCTGTGGAACTGTTTTCAAACCATTATCTGCATGAGAATCCGATTCTTTTCAATCGTATTTGATTCTGCATCTACCAGCTTCTCTAAGCCTCAGTAGTATCTGTGAGGTTTGGGACACCTCTGAAGGGCATCAGTGGAGGTCATTCCCTTCATGTTGTCTGGTTATGACACTTCTAATGTATAAACATGGCACACACATATGGTCATTTGATAGTCCATTTGCTCAAATGGGCTCCTAATTTGTCTTTTCTCACTTAATATGGAGTTTCTGCTGTAGTCCTGGAGCTTTCCTTGGTCATCCATCCCAGATTCTCAGGCGTCATTACTGTAAAAATCTCAACACTGCAATATTTGGTTTAACTGATCAGCTTACACATTGCTGCATTCCATAACCTCTCCATTAAATAATTTGCATTTTATAAATAGCATATTAACAACTAAAATCGTGCTGTCTTACAAATCAAGTAAGCTATGCTGCTAGAGAGCTCACTATGTAAGGATTTTTTTTCTGTTCCTCAGGAAAACTTGGCAGAGCATTCAGCCTTAGGAACAAAATATAGCAGCTGTAATTAGTCATTGCACTGTTCAGAATTCTAGCCTGTATCAGGTGATCATCACCTAAAATCCAAGAAGTTGTTTCACTGTATTTTAAATCATTTAAAATCATTTACTAATCCGTTTCATACACCCCAACACAAAAGGAGAGTCTGTGCTTATTAATCTGGATTTATGGAATAAATTCTAATAAACAGAAGATATATCCTGTTAAGAAAGAGGAAAATTTTCACAAACATGCCAAGATTAAAGGAGGCATGTATTTTTCACTTCCCTGCCTATAATGCCATACTGTTGGAATATTTCCCTGGAATGCTAGTAGACTACAAGTAGTCTGCAAGTGTCAATAATATTAATAGGATGATTAAGACTCGTTAAGACTTTTAAGTAAAAAAGACTTCTAACTAAACTAGCAGTTTTTCCAAGAACAAGGGCCATAAACTTTATGGAATCACTTTTTTCTTTTGCAAACTGGCAGTGAATGGTAAAATTGCTTCCTGTGTATTGTCCTATTTCTATGTCTGGTCGTGAATTGCTGCCCTAAATAATGAACTAAAAATACGAGTTCATTTCTGTGCTGTATTATGAATGTGTTATTGTCACAGCAGGTAATTACAACCATCCACAGTGTGAATATGAGGTCTGAACAGTAAATTGTCCTGAAAACAGTCTTCTCCTGTGAATTTATGAATTTTCAATCTTACTTCTCAGTACTGATTAATACTATGTCACCATTTAACACTCAGGACATTCAGCAGAACAGGCATCATGCCTCAGGAGTCATGGAAGTGCAAAAACACTTACTGGACAATAAAAAAAAGGTCTTATGACAATAAAATTAATTGCTATTATACCTTTATAGAATGAAGACACAGGCAGTAAATACTAGAAATCATCAAAAAATCTTCTACTACTGCTGCTAAGAGGAAAATTTTAAAAAATAGGTGTGTCAAGGTAAGAAAAATATGTCTTTATATTGTCACTTGGTATCATTTATACAGGGAGGGAGGAATGGTTTTCTACAGACAGGGAGGAAACACCTACAGAGCAGAAAAAGAATAAATACTGCATTAGCAAGACATTTTTGTACCAGTGGCTGGAAGATTTGTACTTTTCAGTACTGTGTGCTCAAGTTTTAAAGAAAAATCTGTTTCTATTAATCAGTAATGACAATGTCTACCTCATAGTTAAAAATGTCTTCAGTGAATTTTGAGGCAGGAACTTTTCTGATTTTCTACTTGAGCTCCACTGCTGCAGTAGTGCAAAAGACATTCAGTAAAACGACTTAGCTGAATTCTAAAGTACGTCCTTGATGTTTAAAACAGGAACATGAAGTTGAGTATTGCTACACTTTACCTGATTTCCAACACGGATTTCTTTTTTGCCTGAGAAAAATATTGATTTTTAAAAAGTTCTTTTGACGTTTTTGAGCCCTCTTGTAAAATACATCTTCTTTTTGATTTTTCAGTAACCTACACAGAATCAAACACGATCACATGGCGTGAAAAAAAAAATCGTATATTAGCAATTAAAAGATTTTTTTTTTTAAAT
>VZTA01025777.1:49857-60916 GCA_013398855.1 Mohoua ochrocephala | reverse complement strand
GTTTTTTGCTAAGCCCGGTTTCTCCAAAGTCAAGGACTTTTTTTCCCTGTATCATGCTCTGCCAGTGAGGAGGTTCACAAGAGAAACTGAGATGGAGCATAGCTGGGACAGGTGACCTGAACGGACCAAAGGGATATTCCACACTATAGAACATCATGCCCAGTATATAAACTAGGAGAATTTACATGGAAGGGCATCTGATCTGGGTTCGGGAATGGGAGGTCTGGCTCTGTTCAGTGGGTAGCGAGCAATTGTATTGTGCATCACTTGCTTTTTTTCCTTTTTGTCATCATTATTGTTATAATTTACCATTGTCACTGTATTTTACTTTGTTTTCAGTTATTAAACTGTTCTTATCTCAACCCACAAGTTTTGCTTTGATTCTCTTCCCCATTCCAGTGATGGGTGGGGAGAGAGAAGGGGTGGTTGAACGAGCAGCTGCCGGGTTTAATTTCCATTTGGGCTTAAACCGTGACAATAGGACAAGGGGAAATGGCTTCAAACTGGAAAAAGGCTGGTTTAGATTAGATGTATGGAAGAAATTTTTATGATGTGGGTGGTAAGACACTGCCACAGGTTGTCCAGAGAAGTTGTGGCTGACCCATCCCTGAAGTGTTTGAGGCCATACCATCCAGTGCCATTCTCATATATGTATCAGGAAGATGAAACCAATGCATTAGAGAACCCGGAGGAGCTCTCTCTGCTCGTGTTACCTACTCTGACCTGCGTAAGGTGACAGACTGATTGCTGCAGTCAACTTGAACTCTGAGTAAGCTGGATATCAAATTGCAGATGCTCTTACACAAAAAACTCCTCCTTGATATTTTCTTGTGAGCTGGTCCATGCCTGGGTTTCACTTCCTGCAGAAAAAAAGTATGATATCCTGAGTCTTGTAGGAAAATTTAAATAAAGCACTGCTTGACTATGGCACTAGACTTTTTAATCTAGACTTAAACACTTTTGGTCAGATGAATACTTTAAATATATTTTGCTTAAATGGCAGTTGTTAGTCTTGCTGGTAATCAAGCCCCAGGAAAAGAAGGAGAGACTCAAACTGCACTAATATTCATCAGCAACCTAAAGGGATCTTTCAAAATTTAAATGAGTCAAGATATGTCAGTGTAATATTGGAACAATAGAGTAATGAATCAGGGCCCTGGGATTTTCTGTTGCCTGCCAAATATAGGTATACAAGGAAGTAAAAAAGCAACGAAAAAGTGTTTGGGTCTCAAGTGAAATTTTGCAGAAGTCCAAGTGATTTCTTTGTGACATAGAAAAGAACACTTCAGCTCTGAAATATGGTGAGATACAGAACTGAGTAAAGATTTGGATCTTTAAGATCCTTTTCTGGTGAAAAAATTGTGTTAGGTGATGTTATGACTATATATTGACTTGCAAATTGCTCATTTGAGAGTGGGACTGTCTCTTTCCAAAATAAAAATTCTAGAAAAAATTTTTTTTTTCCTCTGGAATTTTTATTTTATTTTAAAACATATATTAAAAAAATACATTGGGATCCAGATTACTTGGAATTTTCTCCCTTTTCCATTAAACTCACATTACTTTCAGTTGAAATGAGAATATTGTTTAATATTTTTTAACCTTGCTGGTGAAGAGAAACTCTATAAAAGACTCGAGATAAATCAGTGGGGTTTTTTCCAGAAAGCCTGTGCCATGGCAGATTTACTATGCTAGCTCCTACAAAGTAGCAAATTGTGCTTTTATGTGTCCTGAGATGTGTGATGTGGCTGATGATTTACACAGACTGGTGCTCTTGAGAGAGCTTGAATTGTGGGAGGATTGAGATGAGGAGCTACTTCATTAGCTCCATATGATGGCAAGAAAGAGAGGAACATGCTTGACCATGTTTCCCTGAAGCTGCAGGGGAAAGAGATTTTTTTATCTAATTAAATGACTCCCATTTTCCATTCTTTAGGGAAATTTTAATTTTATTTTTAATATCTAAACTCCTTTATTGATTCTGTTTAAATAAACTAGAACATGTGGCACTAAAATGACAAGACCTGATGTCTTCCTGTCAGTCAGTGCTGTAGGAAATGCCAGAAGATGCTGTCCCTAACCCAGAAGGAGATGTGAACTGACCAAACAGGATGTAAAAACCTTTCTCACTATTCTCTCCACGTGGTGGTGAGGTGCAGACATGGGCTTTGTTTACAAGAAGTAAAAGGTCTGTTTCTTCACTGATTCCTAGCAAGGATGGGCACAGTACTTGCACTCTGGCCCTCCTGCATTTCCGGTGGTACAGCAAAAGCAGGAGAGAAAGTGGAAAAGAGGACCGGAGGTAAAGCAGTGACAAATTTATGCATGGCCTAAATGAGGGTGAGAAAGTTTAATATGATTATTAATTGTTATTGTTTTATGAAAAATGCAAATCTCTACTCAAAGCAGCACAGACAAAGAAATCTGTAATGACAATGGTTGGGCAATTAATTTCTTTCATCCAAAGCAGGGTCCTGTCAGCCCATCGCCTACCAGCAGCTGACAGTTCTGGGTCAATGAAGCTGTAATTTGATGTGAAGAATGTCAGGCAGAGAAGGGACAGATGGATGGTCAGTGCAGTGGGTGAGGCAGTAGGGGCTCAGCTCTACTCTTTGGTGTGGTGCCTTGAAGGGGAATGGGAGAAGTGGGAGGACAACAGCTGGAGAAGGTTATCGGAGTGTATTTCCTTTAATGCATCAGGATTTGTTGTTTGTGTGACCTCTCTGCTGGCAAAGAATTTTGTGACAATTGTTTCTTTCTGACTTTTCTTTTCCCCCTCACAGCACTGGTGATGGTCCTGAATAGCACAAGTGTCAGCTGGAGTGCCCGCATTCAGATGTTTCTTACCTTTTGTAAGCTTGTAGCAATTCTCATAATTGTAGTCCCTGGAGTTATCCAGCTAATTAAAGGTATGAAATGAAAAGTAAATGCTTTTAAAGAGCTTTTATCTTTACCCTCTGCAGACTTTGCCCACTTGCCTCCACCACATAATGCTTATAGCAGCAAAATCTCTTAATTAGTCTGTGCTTGCTTAACTGAGGCTCTATACTGTCATATCATTGATTAGAACTACACTGGGATGAATTGGTATTTCCTTCAGCATGCCAATGAGACTATTCCAATCAAACTTGCTTTTCAAAGGAGCAAATGGACTGCTCTTCTCTGTAATTTGTCTTTGGCCTGAACTTTGTGAAAGGGGCAGGATGGGATTTAAGGACAGTTGGGCATACACCTCCCCAGAGCACATGCCTAGTCCAGGCAGGATGTCTGCTCTAGCTGTGCTAGAGTCCCTAGTCATGGTACGCGTGTGTGGTGGTAGAGGGGGCTCACAATTCACAGAATCACAAAATCACATGGTATTTTGGGTTGAAACGGACCTTAAAGATCACGTAGTTCAAACCCTATGCCATGGGCAGAGATATCTTCCACTAGACCATGTTTCTCAAAGCCCTATCCAAAGCCTTGAACACTTTCAGACCATCCACAGCTTCTCTGGACAATCTGTTTCAGTGCCTCATCACTGTCACAGGGAAGAATTTTTCCTAACATGTAATCTAAACATGCCCTCTGACAGTTTATAGCCATTCCACCCTGTCCTGCCACTACATGCCCTTGTAAAGGCCCTCTTTTCACTGACAGATGCTCAGCTATCTGTAGAGACTTTTCCATTCCAACCCTCTGAGCAGCAGGTGTGAGATGGTGACAAGCCCCAGCTTACCCTCCTTACAACAACTGCACGGAGCACAAACAGCCATTCGGCACAGAGGGGCAGAGTAGGCAGCAGTCTTGAGTGAATTGGTGGCAGATTTTATCTAACGAAAACTGTCACTGTTTTTGCCTGTGTCCCGGGGGATGCTCTTTTCTGATGTTTGCAAACCCTCCCACCCAAGTGAAGAGCACAGTGTTAGTCTGTGCACTGAGCTCAGTTTCTCAGGGACAGGCAGCTCTCTGTGGTTAATATAGTCTCTGAAATAAAAGTTTTCCCGTGTTACACTCTGCTGATTCACTGTTTCTGTTTTCTTGTTTTTCACCTTCTTTCTGGCAATTGCAATGCTGTTTCCCGTTGCACATGACACATGAAATGTGCAAAATTTCTCTCTGTTCCCATCCACCTCACTTTTCCTAGACCTTTGGAGCAGGTCAGACCCAGCTTTGGTTGGGCGTTGTTGCCCTGAAGTAGCTCAACTAGTGTCCCTCATTCCCCACTGGGACCTTCCTCTGGCCACAGTTTCTCCCTTAACCAAACAGCCTCTGCTTCAATGGGAATTTTGACTGAGGGCTCAGTAAAAAGAGAGTAAAGGGTAGAGGATTTGACTAATTTATTAATTGCTAATTTAACTCTGAGTGAATGAAGTTTCTTCCTGCTCCGTATCTGTGGAGGATCATTGCTTCTCAGGAAATTTGGGATATGGTGGGGACATCTTACAAACCATAAAGCACTTTGTAAATGAATAAGAGCATAACAAAAGTCTTGCATATTTGCATTTATAGATATATAGATAATTCTTACTTGGTGTAATATTCATACAGTATTGACGATCATGGTAGGGAGTTACTAAACTCATTTTTCAATGGTAGAAATGTTTAAGATTTTGGGTTTATTTATCTTATAAATGTTGCTTCTGAATGAAATGCCAGCAAAGTTCCTTCTGATTAAAATGTTGAACAAGTGAAATTTTCCATATCAAAAACTACCGAGCTCATTCTGCTCTTTCATGTTGATGTAAGTCACTGCTGGAAATGACAGAGCAGTGAGTGTCATCAAGATCAGAATGCTTTGAAACAAACTAGTAAGTCAGATTCTCCTATTGCATGAATACAGATGCCACAAAGCCTTTTAGAGTTGCTAGCAGATTATGGGTGGGTCAGAATTTAAGGTCAAGGGCAGAACTTGATGTCAGTGAACTGCTGGGTGATTAAATGTTCCATGATGTGTTATATTTATTTTTTTAAAAGTAGTTATGACCAAAGAGCTTATTTTTTAACTTTTTTTTTGTTGATGTTGCAGGAGAAACACAGCACTTTAAAAATGCCTTTGCAGGGAATGATGTCAGCGTTATGGGATTACCACTTGCTTTCTATTCAGGAATGTATGCCTATTCAGGCTGGTAAGTGAATGAAACTTATACGTATTTGTCCTGAAAACAAACACTAAAATGCTCTAACAAAGACATTTATTTATATGAAGCAATGAGTAGCACATTCTACATCTTTTGCCAAGCTACATCATACAGCTAGGGTAGTTCTCACCACTGTTCCATATTCTCAGTGTTTATTGTGCAAGCAGCTCTACAAAGGAAAGATTTTTCTTTTTCAGTGTACAATATATAAACATGCACTGACCACCAAAAAAACCATGCCACAAGAAAGGAATATTCTTAATTTTTCATTAAATATTTTAATAAAAGGATAAAAGGAGTAATGAAGCTTTAATTTTTGGAAGAAGTTAGTAATTATATAAAAAACAAATCTATGATTCTGTTACAAAGTTGTGTGGCCCTTAGCCTTTCTTTGTAAAAGCAGTATTTGACAAGTAAGAAGCAATGAGGTTGGTATGCACCACAAAACAGAATAAAATTCTCTAGATTTTTACACTTCTTCCTCTGAGAGATTTGGACCACACTTAACAGGAAGTACAACTGGCTTCCACAGAAGTTAAGTGCGATTAACTGTGAGCAAACATATGAGAATCTACCTTCAGGTATCCTGCTCAGAACTTTCAAGTTCTTTCTTTCTTTCTTTCCCCTCCAAAGTATACGGCAGCTGGTTTGAAAGGTGCTGCCGCTTCTCGAATCTGCCTTTACAATTTATTCATGCTCATGAGGGCTCCACATTGTGCAGTGCCAAAGGGCTTTCGCAGCAGCAGCGTGGTGGGAAGAAAGCAGACTACAATGCAGAGTGGGCTTAGTTTGAGATAGCTTTGTCTGCAGGTCTTCCCTTTGCTTTCCATAGCCTCACAGGCAGCCAAGTTCTTTACCTTGCACAAAAGACGAGAGCTGCAAGATAAGGGGTTTATTTATTTAATTTGGAGGGACAATGGGCTGAGCATTGGAGTTCTCTGCCCGTCTGTAACTCCCTGGTTGCAGGAGCGTTATAAATCTGCACAGTGAAGTATGAACAGAACTTTATATATTAAGTGGCAGCAGGGGAAGAAACCCAAGAGAGTCCAAAGCCTTTATCTGGGATAGATATGTAAGAAAAGAGCCTGGCATTTTGAAGCCTCAAAGAAATAGAACTGATTATGAGGACAATCTCTACTTTCTTCCCCATCTCTCCTATAACTGCCTTTGTCTCTCCTATCCATACATGTGATGGTTTCTCACTTCTTAAATATTAACCTATGTTTTTGTATGAAAGCAATTTAAAAAGTTCTTTAATATTATTCAGAATTTATTTCCTGCAAAATGCTTCATCAAAAACACTATGTTATTCTGTTGCATCTTTCCCATTTTTCACATAACAGTTCAAAGCCTTAAAATAAAAATATCTTTTTTTTTCCCTTTACACCTTCTGACTTTTATTTCAAACTCCTTCTTTGCCACTTATAAGAGAAATTAGCAGGAAGAAGACCTAATTTGGCTATTGGTTCTTCCCAGCTGTCTAGTTTTCTTTGTCACCAGCTAAAATTCATCACCTCAGAGGACAGAGGAGCAGACCATTAAGTGGATTGTCAATATCCTTGCACTATCAGTTTCATGGGGCTAAATCAATACAATTAGCTGAATATGAAGGCGTGTTGCAAGTGTTGGTGATGTGTCCTAGGATGCAGGCAGAATTTTATGCACAGCTCACAAGACTGTTAACTTTTAATGATACAGCTTTGAAGAAGAAAAGAAAGGCAGTATCTATTCTGTGTGTGGGTTCATCCTGCCAAGAGCAAGTGTAGACTATTGGGTATGCAAGATGCTGGGTGAAAAAGGACAAGTGGAGAAAAGAATGCAAGGAAACATGTCTTTGCATCAATAAAAGGACTGATGTTGGGCTATCATAGAATGGTTTGGGTTGAAACGGACCTTAAAGATCATTTCATTCCAACTCCTCTGCCATGGGCAGGGATACTTCCCACTAGACCAGGTTGCTAAAAGGTTCATGCAACCTGGCCTTGAACACTTCCAGAGATGGGGCATCCACAGCTTCCTTGGGCAACTAGTTCCAGTGCCTCGCCACCCTCACTGTAAAGACTTTCTTCCATATATCTAACCTAAATCTTCCTCTGTGCTCTATGCTCTAGAAAGTTTAAAAACAAATGCGGAGGTTTTTGCATAAGGTGACAAAGAATTTCATGCTCAGTCACAAAATCACCCTTTTTAAAAAGCCACGAGCCAGCATTCACTGGTTCTGCTAACCCAGTTCTGCTCCAAGACTTGTGATGGTGCAAAGCTCCCAGACTTTCTGCCAGATCAGTTACCAGTTGTTTATTCACTGCAGCACTGCTGGCTCAGGTGCCATTTGTCTTTCTGCACAAGAGCAGAAGGCCCGCATAGGCACTGTATTGACTGCTGTGTTTAATTAGCCAAGATCTGACTTTGGGCCTGTCTCCGAGCCAGGCGCAACTGTGATCCAGCCAGGCACAGACCTAGTGCTAATAAATGCAGAACAGAGAGTTCATTGACCTTGAGGCTTATGATTGCTTTGTATGCAGGGCTATGCCTGATGAGCAGTTCCTACAAATTCCCATACAGAGCTGTGTCTTGAATGCTGCTGGAATATGATCAGAGTGCAACATGTACTGGAGGTTGTGCAAGAGCATGCAGGGCTAGCAGCTTGTGTTTGGGGTTCTGTACAACAAACTAGTGTGAAAGTTCTTGGTTTAGGAGGGGTTTTTCTAAGGCTTCATTTATTTGTATTGTTAAGAAGCCCTTGCTGAGTACTCTGATGAGACTTTTTGCCAATATAACCTGAAACTGTAAAAGGCAACAAGCACAAATGGAATATAAAGCTTGAAGGGTGCATGTGTGTGTGTGTATGTATGGAATTAGGGTAAACCATAACCTGCGTAGTATGTCAGGGGAAAAAAAAATAATTACACACTGACTTTACATAGTTATTGTCTTTTTCTTTTCCTGCTTTGCTGTCTTTTCTGAGAATTCCCTTCCTGAGTGTGGGAATGAGGGAAGGTTAAATATCACTCTCTCCTTAATCCAAACACGGGCCTGCAAAGTCTACTGTAATTAATAGCAGTGCTTAACTACAGGCATCTTCTTGATTCTTAGTGAAAGAAATACAGAATAAAAATATAAGAATAAATCTTATAATACATTTTATAACTATTTTCTAGGTTTTATCTCAATTTTGTTACCGAAGAAGTGGAAAACCCTGAAAAGTATGTACTTAATATTTTGCTTGACTTTTGGAAAATGGTCGTGAAATTTAAAATGTTATAAAAGTAGTGATCTTCAGAAGTTCTGTATGCTAGTCAAACTGCTTGCCTTCTAGCCGATCTGGTATCTGTTTGAATTGCAACTGCTTGAAGATTTGCTATTTTTGGTCTGTTGTGACCTTGTTATGTATTCTGCTTTTATCTGCACAGAAAGCAGAAAATTAAGTAGATCTCCAGGGCTCCGGTTCTCCCCCTCAGGATATGAGTAACTATCAGTGGCTCCTTTCAGTGGAAGTTACTGGTATCCTGTCAGGGAAATCATGCCCAAGAAACTTATCTGCTGCAATATTTGTCAGTTTTGCTGTGTTTAAATATTAATCAAATACTTAGTTCTACTTGTTTTAGATGTCGCAAAGATGCAGGATCTTGAATTCACATCACACAGCATCCGATCCAATTAAACTGAACAAGGGATATGGGTCAGAGCCTGCTTCCAACCAGAGATGAATACTCTCACATCACCTGCCTGTAAAACATGGAAAGAAAAGTTGTCCTGTTAGTGAGAGTTTGATTTGTCCCATCTATTTTGGTAGATACGTTTTGGTACCTGGGGCCAGTAATAAAAAACTACTAACCTTTTCTAAGAGTTAGAGAAAATATGCCTTTTCAGATCAATATTTTCTTTGAGAAAAAAGAGCTATTTACTTGAGAAAGAAATTAATGGCTAAATATAATTTTCTTGGGTTTTTAAAATAAGATAGCTGGCTGGGTACCAAATTACTTATTGTTTTAAAATGACCCCCAGCACTGTACACTCAGATAATACGAATCTGAGACATGCAGGGAAAGAGAACCCCAAGCCATTGATTGGAAGCACGCAGAAAGCTTTTTGTTGGTTTCCTCCAAGTCTGAACCAAACCTGGTGGTGTTTCAGAGGCCTGAAAATTGTTATAAGGAAATGGATGATAAAACATGAGGCTGGTAGAAAGACTGGCAGATTTCCATTGTTTCAGTGACTTTGAGGTGTGTTGTGTGTTAGCGGGCTCTTTGATGTGATCAAGACATGTAGACTGAGAATTGAGTGACTGGAATCGGAGACCAGACAAATGCAGGTAGAAAATACTGCATTAATATTTATGAGTAATCATTATGACAGATACCTATATACAAATGGGTTTTTCACTGGTAGTCTTCAACTCTGATAAAACACCATTTTAGGAGCTGTGCTTTAGTAAAACATGATTCTGGATGTATTTAAAATGTCGAGGGACTTGGGGACATGGTTTAGTGGTGGACTTGGCAGTGCTGGTTTGATGGTTGGACTGAATGGCCTTAGAGGTCTTTTCAAACCTGAAGGCTTCTGTGCTTCTAAGTCATTTGTGTCAGTGGAGAGCAGCTGGCTAAAGTTTCCCAGCTCTGGGACGCACATGAACTCAAGCTGGATGATCTAAGGTTTAACTACCAAGTATCTGTGCTCTTTATAAAATCACGAGGGGCAGATGTTAAAACCAAAAGACAACCTACAAATTTTTTTACTTTTGAAAAATTGTATGACAGACTGACTTTAAATGTGAAACTAAATGCAGGAGTAAAGGGATTCTGGTTCAGGACATCTACTGCTTCAGGAAATTCTGGGAAGATAGAAGCCAGAGTCTTGGTGGTGTGATCAAATTCAGCTAGAAACAATATAATTTGTAAATTATCGCGTGGTTACCATCAATACTGTGTGATGTTTTTAAACACGCAGATGTCTACACCCTTTGTGTCTTTTCATACACTTCTGTGTCTCTGCAGTTCTTTCAATTGGAATTCTTGGTAATTTTCATTATAGCTATTTTGATATATATTGAGGATTTTTGGTGATTTGAGTCAGAGGAGTTCCTATTTTTCAACATTTGCTCTCTGCTGCATAGGACAGAAAAGCATAGTTCCTCTTTTTTTAAAAACACTAAGCACCCCTTGAAGCGTGATATATCTCAGCTAAGAGAAGTTGTGCTGGTTCAGTTCTGATGTTTTTTTACCATTGCAGTGGAGATGTGAGGGAAGAAGACTCTGTCTTTTCCCATCTCAGGAGAGCTTCTCTGTTCTCCAGGTTATCGTTGGAGAACTGCTGAAGTTATTTGTGCTGCTAGTGAGGATGTAGTACTGGAGGGCAAACCACATAACCTGGCTGGTTTAGTGTATTCCAGGATGGCACTGGAAAAAAACCAGCTCAATATTACATGTGCCGTGTTATCATAAGGCTGTTAAAGCTTCCCTTCATCACTCTTCCTCTTGAGGCTGCACTTTGAGAGGATGAGAAGATGCCTAGTTTTTACAATCTCCATGCAAAGATATAATATAGACTAGAAGAGAGTGGGATTTTAAGAATTGCTTAACGAGTGGCAGGTGATGGTGGCACAAATGAATTGTTACTGTCTGTGCTGACAGAGACCTCTGCACCACCTGCACATGGGGATTCTGGACTCCCTTGAGCTGAAACAAGCAATTAAATGAAACATTTTGCACATATTTTTTTATCTGGCTGCCGCCTGTGAATGGCTCTGTCGGAAAGATGTCCTTCTGAACCAAGGCCTGCTCCACCATTGTTCCCAAAGCTACAGGGCAAGGGAGTAGTGTGGATTAATCTCAGTGGCAACTGCCTCAGCTCCCACTAAATCCAGTGCAAATGTTAGATGAGCCCCTAATTGTCCTGCTGTTGTAGGCATTTATTAGGACTCAACTGCATTTTTTTTTTTT
>VZTA01025777.1:36711-49726 GCA_013398855.1 Mohoua ochrocephala | reverse complement strand
CCAACCCAAACCACTCTGTGATTCTACTGTATTGCACTTCTATGTAGATATGATGTAGCTGATTTTAAACAGGAAGAGGAAAGTACAGGCTTGAACCGCTTAGAGCCTGTAACAGCTCCAGGTGTGCAATTTGTAATGTTTGTCAATGGTTAGGGATGCAAATTGCTTACAGCAAAAGAGGTGAGCACAGTGAGGTCTTCTGCCCTGCACCTGCCAAAGTAAATATTTGCCTGAAAATCAGTCACAGTTGTGCATTTCCAGGTGTGTGACAGCTTTGGAAGTAACTGAGGTGAATGATCAGCTCTATCCCCATGTGAACCAGTGGGCTGCCTCAGTGAATGTACCAAAGGGATGGGATGTGCCAGGTTTACAGCAGAAGGATGGCAGGAATGCTCTAGCAGAGGGTGTGGATGGGGTTTTGAGCAACTTGGTCTAGTAGAAGGTGTCCCTACCTATGGCAACAAGATTGGAACACGATGATCTTTAAGGTCCCTTCCAACCCAAACCATTCTATGGAGGTGGGCCTTAGAATATATCCTGAAATGTGTAGGAAGGTGGAAACTTTTGATATTAGACATTAAATTTCCCAGATAGGGATTGCATTTCTTTATGTGGTGTATGGCACCAGGAAAACCTTTTGGAGTAGGGCATCTGTCATTGGGAATGCAGGAGAGAGGCAGGGAAAGGGGGATGCTTGTGCCCTTGCCCAGTCCCCTTTGTGCTCCAAGCAGCTGTTTGTAGAGGCAGGAAGGGCTTTGGAGGCCGTGGGAAGCCGTGGAGGTGCAGCAGCCTGCCCAGGCGAAACAAATTGCAGACTTAGGTCTATAAGTAGGATAAATACTCTGAGCCTGAGGCACTGGGATGCTGAGGCAATATGAAACCCTAGATAGGGAGAGCTGAAACAGAGACAGTGGGAATGAGCGAAGCAGGGAGCAAGCCCCCTTTACATTACAGAAGGGAGAACAGAAAGGCTTAAAAAAAATCTCAAAGTGAATGTCATTATTTTTGAACAGAGTTTTGGAAGTAGTGTTGAATTCTCACTTTGGAAATGCCATTGTTCCTTCTTTTGTGTAAGGACATTATTATAACCCCAATTACCATAAGATGTAAAAGTAGCTATTTCTGTCTCTTGCTAAACCCCCTTTTGTTGTCTCATTTTTAAGCCTGAACTCATTTCTTTATTCCTCTTTGTTCAAGTGCTTCTCTCATGCAGCTATTAGTAGGACCTGAAGAAACATGAAGTTAATGTTTATTTTAGAAGAAGCTGTGGTTGCAGTGTTAATGTACAATTTTTTTAAATAGCCTGAAATAATTTTATTATCAAGAACATGTGGAACAACTTCAAAGTGAGACAACAAATTTCTTTTCCTTTTTTGGAAAATTATGCTTTGCGTACATGTGCTGGGTCAATAGCAATTGTTGTTTGAAATAAAATACCTAAATAATCCATGAAGCAGAACTTCACCAAAACAAACTTGTGCAGCAACATCACATACAGCTTTGATCTTTTTGATTTTCTTACATTATAAGGATCAGCCTCAAACTGAGGTCTTACTCTATCACATTGTCTAAATATAGGTGAACGAAGGAACAGCCAGGTCTCTGAGAGAGTTTGTCACCTGAAAATTGACAAGAGCCATGTTGTCTGGAGCAGCAAATTTAGAGGACTAGAAATCATGCATGTTGAACTTTCAGACTCATTTTTTGTACATAGTCTTTGATCTCATCTGTATTCTTGAGCACCCACTATGTACTCTCAAGAAACAGGCTGAGTTTTTTCAATCAAGACCCTAAAAGCAGCTCATGCCCTAAGGGCACTTCCCTCTTCCCTTCCCAGGCTGAGCAGAGTCCAGGATCAGTGCTATAGTTCATCAAGAATTTTGGCGGCCTCCGGCTGAGAAGATAACACAGGAGTATTTTCACATCACAGCAACAACTTCAGAGCCTTGTCAAAGTCAGGGCCAGATTGTGTCAGATGCTAGCCAAAGAGAATCCCTCTTTAACAAAATTGTGCCAAAATGATTGGCCTGAATGCTTCAAGTTGTGAAGATTAGGCTTGTGTTAGAAGAGAGAGAAAATATTATTTCACTTTAAGGGGAGGGAAACTTAGACTCAAATTCCTTTCTTCAAGGCAATCTGTGATCGAGTGGGCAACTAAGAGAGAGGTGTTAATTTATAGCCCTTGTTTTACTAAATAATTTTATTTCTTTGGCACTGTAGGTTTTTGTTGGTGTTGTTGAACTTAGGAAGTATTTTTCATTTAGTGGACAAAAATGATAGAATTTCAAAGGATGTGGATTCTGAAAGCATTTTTCAGCATAGATTACTTTGCAGTTGCAATTAAGTACAGCTGCTGTTTGGCATAATACTTTCTCTCTCTCTCTCTCTCTCTCTCTCTTTTTTTTTTTTTCTCCCCATTTCTTTTTCCCTCTCCCTTATTGAACCACTTCATTTGCAAATATTCCATTTCTGTTTGTAAAATAACTTTGGTCCAGCCCAGGCAATCTATCATTGTTTAAAAAGTTACACAGTGCGAAGAACATATTATTGAGATGTATAGTGTTTATAAGTGTGATCTCAGATTGATAAATCATGTCTTGTGCTGTTGAAAAACCAAGAAATGAATTGCTTTGCTATGACCTTGGGGTCTGAGATTAGTCAGTTTGTCTATTAGATTTTTGCAGTGATCTTCTCACTTCAGTTATTCCTTCGTCTCCAAGGCACCGAGAAACAGTAGCTGTATAGCAAGTCACCAGAGCTTGATGTCATCAGACATTTTGTAAAATCAGGATATAATCTATTTTTAATATTGTTTTTAAATAATGTGAATGTCATGTCTAGCTAATGTGTGCCACCCATTCATTCTAATTATAGAGTCAACTTTGCATCTATGAGGACTGAGTGAGAGTAATAAAGTATTAGGGGTGTTTTCTTCACTCTGAGCATTACAGAGATGCAGATGGATAGGAGGGGAATGCTGGCTAAGATGCTACAACTCTTCCAGCTCCCTTGTTATTTGTAGCCATCTGATTCTTAGCACTTCACATCAAAATGTAGTCCCCTACCAAAGTCAATCAGAAACTTGAATTGCACTGTTGCTCCTTGTCAATCTAGCCTCTGATTAGGGATCAGATTCCTAGTAATAAAAAGAGTAAAATATATTTTCAGTGTTAATTGGGAGGATGAAAGCCTTTGCTGTTTCTGCTTCTCTGTTTCTTACATAATTTTTTTTGTTATTTTATAATTTAATGACAAAATTTAGTCTGAAGAGGAATATTAATATCAGTAATCTTAGACACTAGATAGGTTTATCTGCCTGGAGTTTCAAAACTTTCTTGTGTCATTATATTCTACTTATTCCTAAAAGATACATTTGACTCCAATTCATTTTCTTCATGTCAGGCTACAGTGCCAAATATTCAGTGCAGAAATGATAGGATTACATTGTGATATTTTACCCGAAGATAATCAAAAGAGATGAATGCTAATCTTTCCAGTATTTTGTAAAGCCCATTTGCTCATGTGAATTCATCAGATTACCTTAAAGGGAAAGCCAGGTCAGTTAAGTGAGCATTTGCATTTTTTCCTCTGTATATTATTTGTGTTTTGGTATTTTTTTGTACTTGAATACTTATTCTTCATCATAGAGTAAGGATGTTCTAATTAGCCTCCCCCCAGCTATTTTTATGTCTCTTTACTAGAAGTTTTATACTTTCTAAATTTGACTGTATCTAGCAGCATTACAGTCTGCTTAAATTCTTTCAGTTGTCTGGGAAACATCTCAGATGAGGTGTCCAAACCTGGTGAATTCAACAACAGTTTCTACAGTTTATTCATGCCCTCTCTAAGTGATAAAATCGTGTTTTCAGATCTATAAAATCCTTTAATGGGGTGCTGAATCTGCCAAATAAAGAAAACAAATTAATTTACTAGCTCAAATACATGAAACCAAGCATGGGTTTTGCTATTTGTAAAAAGTATGAAAAGCATTTAATTAAGAATGTAATTCAGTAGTATTTGTGTGTGTTTGAGAGGGACAAATAGAGAGTTACTAACTCTCGGGGGAGTTGACTCACCAGCATGAGACTATTCTTAATAAAATGATCTTTCCTTTACTTTTGCTCTCTCGCTAAGCTTATTAGCTCCTTACTATTTGCATGCCTCACATCTTCGGCTCATTCATTATTGTTTCTTTCAGAAATTACTAATAATTCATTTCTGAAGCTAAGTATTTCAGTCTTGGATGCATGTTTTAAATGGATTCAGATTTCTGAAATCTCGGTATGGGAACTAACTTTTTTCCCTTCACAAATTTCTTTTATTCTTTTTAGTGAAAGGATGCCACTCTTGCTGGAAGTTGGAAATTCTCTTATGAGTGGGACCCAAATATTCTGAGTTGATTTGCCTTTATTTATATTCTTTTTTTACTCCTAGTTTGGGAGATTTTAGACCAGGCTTCTCAGGCCTTGAACACTCCTGAGTTCTGGCTCCAACCTTTCCCCTCTTCATTCTCCATCCCACCCCCATGGGAGATGTGCCATAAATGCCCTAACTGTGACAATCTGTTGGTTCTGCTGACAAAAAATGTGATTGAGTCACATGTGACACACATGCAAATGATTCAAGGGTTGCAACTTGCTTGTGAGCCATAATTGGGGTCTGTCTGTGATAGGATTTGGTGGCGGTCACTGAATCCACAAAATATTTCCAACCAGAGGAAGAAGGGAAACTTTGATTTTAACTGTGTTAGCAGCTTGAGTTACAATGGGAAAAGGGCCAGAATGGAATTGAAAATGGTAACCCAAACTAAAATCCAAGTAATTGGTTTCTTTCTGTTTTTGTTAACTTCAATTACATTGGACTGGAATTTTGGATTTGATAATGTGAATTATCCTGTACTCTTGTAGGGAAGACATTTCTTTGGTCCTGTAATTTTTGAGAGTTCCAACATAGTAGCTACCATATATAATATAATTAACTGAGGATGCAGATTCGGTCCTTCTGTTCTTATTTTCCTTATTCTTGGCTGTTGAACACAAATTCCTCCTGCCACACCTGCGTGTCCTCTGCCCCACAGGTGCATTGGGTCCTACTTAACAGCAGTGCTGTGTCACAAGAGAGAGGGAATAGAGAGCACAGCTGGAAAGCACACTATGCCGTGCAGTCTGAGCCTGGAGGGACCTAGGTGTATGCAGAAAACCACTGCAAATCCTCTGTCTTGTCTTTGACAGATGCACTTTGTGTCTGAGCAGTGCTCTGAATTCACCACAGCAACAGATGCACGCAATAGAGGAGCTGGGAAGATGACTCACTGCATGAATTTATCTGTCATACGGGAGATCACAGGGAGCAAAGACTTCAGCAGCAGGGATAACAAAAAGGCTGCAGATTTCGTTGGGCATTATTCCTCTTCCTTACCTCTGCAGACGGGCAGAGGCAGTCACTGTGTGTGTCTGCTGCTTTCCAGAAGCTGCATGTTTTCCTTATGTATTTAGTTAGGGACTGACCTAATGCATGCTGTTACAATCTACGATGTTCAGGGATGTGTATGTGACACGCATTCAACGCATATTATCAGATATTTTTATTTCTTTTTCCTTTTCCCATGTGCAGTTGCTTGCTTTTTTTTCCTCCTACCCCATTTTCTTTTGGTGCTTATATCACTGCTGAGTCCTGTGGTGAAATTCTACACCATGAGAGAGATGACCCTCGGGTGCTGTATCTTTGTCATTGGCAGCTGCTTTCTAAACACCAATTTAGCCTTTGAATTGGTTCAGCTGTCTTCAGGTCTTTCTATCTCCTACTTCCACTTTATTATCTTTAAATTTTAATGTTAAAAAAAAAAAAAGAAGTGATCTTCTGTTTAGAAATCGACTGCAGTGAAGAGCTACCCGTGGCAGGGTTTAAACTGATATGCCAGTCAATATATGTAAATTAGAAAAGAGACTGATGTAATCTATAGTGTCTGTAAAGATTTCAAAGATGTACCTTGATTATTAATTAAGACAATAAGGATGTCTTGTAAAACTGCAGTTGAGAAGACTAATAATTCACTATCGAATGAAGCAAGGTAAGGTCACTTGCATAATTGCCTGTTCTAACATCTATATTCCTTGTATAAAATGCTCCTACTCACATAAAAGTCGAGCTGAAGGCCATGGAAGTATTCAGGACTAGGCAATGCAGATTTCATACCTAAACTTTGAGGGCCCACTAAAGAAACACAGTAGTTGTCTTTTTCTATGTATTTGTTTGATTTTTGTAGACTGAATTATTATTTCATACAGAGTTAACTTATAGCACACACCTGGCACCGGTGTTGGAGAAGAATGAGTGGGAAAATGGAAGAATAAAAATGAGTGCTATAGATGCATTATAGCACTATAGGTTAGATACAGTATTGCTGTGCTGGGTTTTAGCTCTGGATATATGTGTTGAAATTAATAGTGCTACCTCTGCTCTTTTTTCCCTAATTGTCTGATATAGAATCTGATTCTAACTCCTTTTATGTCTCAGAAGTGTAGTAAAGATATCACCAAGACATTAGTCAGAATTCAGGAAGGTAGTCAGCTACCTGAAAAATCAAATCTATTCAGCAAACATAGGTGGAGGATGGAAGGAAAAAGATAAATTGCAAGGGCAGAGAGTGTAATACCATACTCCTATATACCATGGGGTTAGTAGTGGTTCTGTTCTGTGTGTGCTGTTGGGAGGGAGGATGGTAAGGCAGGGTGGGAGTACATGCTGCCTGCGAGATTGTCCCCCCCTAAGGCAGCATCTACATTAACGCAATACTTCAGAAGCCATTGCTTTGATATGTTTGCTTCTGTTTATGTAGACTCTGTGGCTGAAGATAAAAGAACCAACTTGAAATGAAAATGACTGAATGAATTCCTTCACAATTCTGGAGACAGCTGAAACTTTTTGAAGATTATTTGTTAGAACTATTCAATAGTTCAAAAAATGCATCATTGGGGCAGGATCCTACTGCAGGAGAGATGGGTGGGAGAGGTTCCTGCAAACTCACTGGATGAGTGGACATGCAGATGCCTGGGGTGCTGTGATGCATATCCGTATTCCTTTTTTTATCCAGGGCTAGTGGAGAAAGGCGGT
Organism: Mohoua ochrocephala; assembly: GCA_013398855.1. NCBI lineage: Eukaryota > Metazoa > Chordata > Aves > Passeriformes > Acanthizidae > Mohoua > Mohoua ochrocephala. The sequence goes on along the minus strand of VZTA01025777.1, from coordinate 42,613 downwards.
CTGGGCTAATATCTTCTGAGGGGATGAGGATTGAGCAAACTGGTCAAGGAGAAGGTGTGTTCCAACCCATGGCAGAGGGTTGGAACTAGGTGGTCTTTAAGGTCTCTTCCAACCAAAACTATTGTATGATTTCAATCTTTTGATTTTTTACAAGTTTTTGTTAATTCATTGGTGACAATGGAAGGTGCCATGGCCGGGTATAGGTGAGGTTTTGCTTGCAGTGTACACAGAAGGGGCAAACATCCACATGAAAGCGGACATTTAGGATACAAGCCCTCAAACAGGTTTTCCTCTGCCAAGCCTGTGGCACCTCTTTTGGGGAAGCAAAGTCCAGGGTACTCAGCTGGAGCTTCCTGCCCTCCCTCCTGCTCCAGAGTGGAGAAGGTGTGTCCCGGGTGCTGGGACTGTGGCTGACTGCTGCACAGGGTCCTGAAGCCACTCTGTTTCATGGAGCTTTGGTGTCTCCAAGGTGTGAGGATGTGACAAGTCCACGTGCTAGCCCTGTCTGTCCCCATAGTAGCTATTCAGTGTGTGGTGCATGGTGGTGTGTCACTGCACAGCAGATTGCTCCTTTCCAGCCCTCGTGGCTCATTTTGTTTGCCTATGCGATAACCTGCCGAGTGTAAAGTTTGTTTTCTTTCCTGTTGCTGGTTTTACTTTTTTTTTTTTTTTTTTTAAAAAATCATTTCTGTTTGTTTATGTGAATCATGGTTACTATGAATCAGCTCTCCTAAGGAAGTAAAACAAATGTTTATCCACAGTCTCTCTGGGTAGCTGGAAAAAATGTAATCTGCTTTACCAGCAGGGTAATGTAATGTAACACAATATATTGTAACCTTCGAAGTTTCCATTGCCCTGGATTTTCCTTCATTTTCACCAGCTGAAACACATGCAAAACTGTTCTATTTCTGTTGCACTGAGGGACATAGCAGTACCTGTACAGAAGGGTGACAGTTTCCTCTTTATGGGGAGCCTGAGCTGCTCAGCAAAACATTCATTGCGGGAATAAAAATTCCTTGCAAGACTGATGTTCTGCTGAAGGTCCAGAGCTGTAGAACAGAGTGTATTTTACTGGAGAGATGATGGGTTTCTCAGAGCTGAGCAGCTCTTCTCTTGGCCACAGTGAAGGTTCCATTAGACATTTTCATTCTCTTTTGGTAGTTCACAAGCAGGAGGCCTGACGAAATTACTGGAAAAGAAATGGACAACAGTGTATTAGGGGTAGGTAGAAAAATGAGTAAATTTGCTAGGGTGACAAATCCAAGTGAGGTGGTTTGGAACAGTCATTGCAGCTCCACCTCACATCCTTGTCTCGGGTCCTAGAGGTGTTGCACTCTTTGTGAAAGCAAGAGTGTTTTATAGAACTTCTAGTGTGGGTGCTGCTCTGCATCGTAGGCAAACTTCTCCCAGGTTTTGTCCTTCCCACTTTAAAACTAGAACCTGGTTTTCTCTGATGTTTGATCCTTAATTTCTGTATTTACCAACGGCATTAGCTCTTGTGGAGGTGACTCAGAGCACTTGCCTTAATGTTTTGGTCTGAGATTTAAATCTGTGTTTCAAATAGCACTGAAATCTCACTGTAAACTCCAGTTAAAACCATGAAATTCCTTATGAAATTGTAGATCAGCCTTTTCTCATGGGTACTGTCAGTGTTGGTTTATAGCCTGGGTATAGAAAAAGGGGTCTCACAGCCATTTATCCTGGTATTTGTGAAAGCAAGCCACCCCCACTACCTATGGCTAGTTATCTAGGGTAGCGACAGCTACTTTAATTCATAGCGCAATGTTTTGATCTGTATGTGGTGCATCCTCTCCTGGCGCCTGAAAGGTGACCCTCTTTTTCCACTTTTTTATTGCCTTTTCCCTTTAATGCTGAGTCTCAAAAATGAGGAAGAGCAGAGTGCTAAGGCAGTGTTAGGTAAGCATGGTGTTACACCAGATCATGTAGCAGCATCTTGCTTGCCATTAACAGTAAATCTTTTATTGGAGCACCATTAGGCTGATGCCGGCACCATCTGACAGAGGTGGTGAGATGACTGTCAGAGAAAGTGAGACAGCATTTTTTACTGAGATAAGATACAAAATCAGAGAATAAAATACAAACAAAAAAATGGACAACAAAAATTGCAAGGGCTATATTCTCTTTATTACACTCATGCACATCAGATTGGAGTTTTATAACTGCACAAAGAGTCATTAACATGTGCCATGCCACCATGAGTAGTTATTTTTTAGAACAGCATGGTCAAATTTCCAACTGCAATGGTATTACTGCCCACAAGAAAAGGAATATGTTCCACTTGGTTCAGCTAGCACAATAACTTACTCTGATACAGTCTTTTTGGATGAGACATTAAATGGGATTCTCTTATTTGATTGTTCAGCTTTAATAGGTAGTGAGATTGCTGGCTTGTATTTAAGATATGTAATAGTCATATCAAAAAAAGACAATTTGGCTTTGTACATCTTTCCTGTAGATGAGTACATCCTTTCTTGTGTTACAGCAGAATTTCCATCAGAGGAGCATTGATCTTAGCTAGTGAGTGCTAAGATTCTTATTCCTCTGCACACCCCTTCGCTGCATGGTGGCTGTTTTATGTGAGTGCTTATGAGCATGCAGATGTTCTGGGAGGAGGTTCTGGTCACTTACAGTGTAGCTTTCATGTTGATATTTGGCTGTGAGTATGTTGGAATTTTAAACACATAGTGACAATAGTACTTTATTTATGGAATGACTATTGTTAACTAACTGACCATTAGGGCTTTTAGTAATTTAAATTACAGTACAGCCCATATCCATGAAACTGTAAACTAAGAAGACTTATATAAGATTATAAACGCTCCAGGGATGCTGTGAAGTGAAAATCTGCATTTCTCAAGTTGCCGTGCTGTGGTTTATTATGTCAATCCTCATTCACTTGTAACACTTGCTGTTGAACAAGTGCTGTTATTTGCATCTTCACCTTGTCATTATGTTTTGTTCATTGTGAAAAAGTGGACTATATAATAACAGTATTTAATTTTTTGAAGTATGATGGAATGGAAAATCCCTTACAAGAACAGTTTTGATATCATCATTTGAAGAGATCTAACAGCAATTTAGAGACCTCCTCCATAGATCATGAGAATGGATAATGAAAAGGAGCACCCTGATATGGCTAGAGGTTTAACTTCTGTGTGGGGATATTTTAAAGAAAATAAGATTTACATTCATCCAACACTCTAAAGGAATGACAGGCACTTTTAGTTTTCATATCTATCTATTACAGGAAAAAACAGTTGCTAAGCAAAACCAGATAAAAGTAAAGATTTATCCACAAGGAACATAGAAGACCATGAAATTCCTTTTCCTTGCACCAAACTCCCGTTAGAGAATAAGCTGCTTGTGAGTCTAAGGAAGAAATATTTCAATGGATGTGAAAATAAGCAGAAATGCTTTAGGATTCTTGCTTGGTGACTGTGAAGGCTGCGAGGAGAGGCTTTTTCTTAGTTGTAGGCTATCCCAGACATGAATAGATCCAAGCTGTAGGCCACCTCAGCTTGGTGTTGAGTGTTGACAGAGTCACAATGCTGTACTAGAATGACCCTGGAGCGCAATGAATTACATATTTTCTCTGCTTCTAAGAACATAATTTTGCCACAGTGGCCCAAATCCTGCCATTTGCTTTGTGCTTATTTTGGTTACTGAAAAAATGCCTTGCAAACTATTGCTAAACTAACACATAAATTTTTCCTGTTCCCCAGATCTAGTGTTTTTAAATGAGAGCCTGCAAGAAAAATGGAGACAGAATTTTTAGCAGGATCTGTTGCAATCAATTGAAAAAGGGGTAATGATTTTAAACTAAAGGAGGGTAGGTTTAGGTTAGATACGTGGAAGAAGGATTTTACAATGAGGATTGTAAAGCAGTGGAACGGGTTGCCCAGGGCAGTGGTAGATGCCCCATCCATGGAAATATTCAAGGCCAGGTTAGGTGGGGTTCTGAACAACCTGATCTAGTGGAAGTTGTCCCTGCTCTTCCCAGGGAAGTAGGACTAGATGACATTTAAAGGTCCCTTCCAACCCAAACCTTTCTATGATTCTATGATTCTCTAGGTTTACTTTCAAATGCAGGCCTCAGGGAGGCTGGGGCTGGACAGGATGCTATGGAGTGCCAGGATGTAGGGATTTTTGATGGCACCAGTATATGGTCCTTTTAGGTTGATGCTATGGGTCAGGATAAGAGATAGTGTGGTAAATTCTGTATAAACCCTCATTATCACTTTCATTTTAAGATTTTAGCATGGAACAGTAGTGCATTTTTTGACAGAGAGTACACTGAACAGTGTGCAGTTGCAAAGACGAGTCAGTCTTAAAATCCTGAGTCTCATTGATTATACTGTCCAAGATAATTGAAATAGGCTAATGATTCTGGCTATTTCATGTCACTACCAACTGCAGGGAACTTGGTTTGCAGCAGAGTTTCAGGATTAACTCTCTAAGGTTATGTTTAAGGTTATGCTCAAGATTTCTCAGTTTGAATGCAGAAAAAGGAAACCCTAGCCTTACTGGTCATTTTGAAAATTGTGCATATTTTGCTTCATGATATCACTTCATCACTTCTTCAAAAAAGCTTTTCTCCTAAGCCTGTGATTGTAGTTTCAGCATTATGAAGGTTTAGTGAGAGAGGATTTCAGCTTACTATTTCCTTACTCAAAGCACAGAAGGTAATAAAATAAAAAAATTTGATATTCCCATTCGAACTCCATTCAAATGCTTCCAGTTACTGTGTGCTGCAAAGACATATTTAAGCTCACATTTGGAGTTTTCTGGATTTCTACTCTATGTCAGAACTCCTATAGAGTTATTTCAGTGTGCTATATGGGCTGTCCCACATCTGTAGGTGGTCTGCTGGGCTGTCCTTAGCAAGACTGTCATTTCTCTGCTTTCTGCAGAGAAAACAGTTTATCTGCCAGATAGCCCCCTTCACGGCCGTACAATATTGTTAAGACATCTCCCTTTAATTTCATTTACACCTTTTTGTATCTTTTAAAATGCTAATGCTTTAAGGCACCTGCAGTTACCATTTTTCTCGTTTTGAATTCCTACAGAAGAAGAGCCTATCTTGGTAATTGATATTTCAGTTTCCATGGTGCTCCTTATTGCAAGTAGCTGCTCTTTTCATCACTAAATGGTGCAATTTTCATTCATGCTGAAATATCAATGGTAACATACAGCAGCAAATTGTTCCTTTACGATCCTTGGCATTGTGGAAACCCTCCTGCTCAAAATTAAATGTCAAGGAATTTAACAAGTATGAAAAATCTGGCTCCTTTGATGCACATACACACAGAGACATATGCTCTTCCCTCCATGCACTGTGCACCTAAGCATTTACCTTCCTTTATTACTGTAAGGAGTCATTAATATGCTACCAGCGATGCTTCCCAAAAAGGCCAGCTTTTAGAGGGTGTGAGAGGGGGTAGCAGTCCTTCCTGTACCTTCCACTGGAATCAAACAAGGTGTTTTGTATTCAGGCTGCTTGTTCCCAGGCTGTGAGCTTGAGTGGCTCATTGTGGGAATGATAGCAGCCTTGCCAGCCTGCTCCCTTGCATTACTCAAAGTGTTGCTCTGTCATTTGACCTGGCCCAAATTAGAGACATACGCCATCAGTGTAGGCAATAGAAACACACACCGATCAAGGCAGGGCTCTGCTTCCACCCTAGCTGTGCTCCCTGCAAACACTGAGGTGCTTGTGGGAGTTTGGGGAGGGTGCTGTGACAGGCAGCATGGTTTTTAGTGGGATTCCTTTCACAGCCACTGTAATCTCCCTGGCCATGATATTGTTATGCAGTAGCTGCTGGCTTAGGTTTCTCAGTTATGTGGCCTGATCGGCACATTTCCCAGATCAGGTTCCCTTGTTTAT
>VZTA01025777.1:0-36662 GCA_013398855.1 Mohoua ochrocephala | reverse complement strand
CCCCCCCCCCCACTGTCAACTACTGCCAGTGGTCTATCTTTCCTAAGAAACGTGATCCTGCCTGGAGAAAGTAGACCCTGCTCATAAATCAGGTGCTCAGGGAATTAATAATTTCAATTTCCCAGGAGAGCCCCCTGTAATGAATTAAACTACTTTTAATACACAATTACTTCACTTCCTCCTTTTTACATTTATTTTAAGTCTGGCAGTGAGGTATGTGTTGGTATGGAGCAGTTAGACCCACTATCACGGGCTAAATAAAGCAGCGTGGAGGAAGTGCTTTGGATTGTGCCTCTGTCCCTTTCCTCTTCATTTCCATACAGGACCTGGGCGCAGGCAGGTGTTTTGTTATTACAGCCCTATGTCCGGTTCCTCGTTATGGCTTCCTTGCCTCCAAGCAAGCACTGTGATTTACTAGTGCTTCTCACCGTAATCTACACTACTGGCAGTGCTGGGAGCACTTCCAATAAATAGACCTCAGAAGAAAATAAAATGCTGGAGCTTTTGAGAGAGCAGAGGTGCTCCTTTCAGCTCCTTGTTGGGGGAGACCTGGGCAATAAAGGAAAAATCTGAGGTTTTCCCTCTCTGGTGGAAAAGGTCACAAACTTCCTTGAGGACATTAAGGTTTCCCACAAATGAAATAAAAGGAGAGTGATGTTAAATGATGATGTACAATTGAAACATAGAAGTCATTCATCAGACTCAGGAGCGACAATATATTTGTATTTGAATCCTCTGAATTTAGACTATGCTGCTTCTTAAAAAGCAAGATTTTGTGAGAGTGGCAGACAACCTTTTAATTACAGGTCCAACCTAAACCCCACTTTTATTGCAATACACTATATAAATAACCATTGTCTTCTGGGCATCTTCACTGCCATTTCAGGTTCTGAAATGCAAAATGCAGATCCTTTGCTAGAGATCCTGCATTTTCTAGGCACCTGGCTGTTCTCTGGTTAAGCCTCCCAGACTCTAATAATAAGCACACTTGAGTTCCTAGGGTAGGCCTAGTTCCATGCAGGTATGACTATGGCAGTAGGAAAGAAAAGCAAGCTCCTTGGGACTTTTAGGTTCTCAGGAGGGATGTAACTTGGGGTCAAGTTACATTGCAAAGTACAAGCCAGGTTTGGTTATCCACACGTCTTTTGGAAACAGTCGTAAACTTTGTACAGTAAGTTTGCAACTGAGGTAACATGAAGATGTTGAACACTGGCACTTGATGTACTCATGGAAATAGAGTTGACTGAGAAATCACAGGGGGTGATCAATATTTTATGTTTCAAGTCTGTATGCCATTTCTTCTTTTAAAGAGATTTTAAAAATTAGCCCCCGTAGTAGCTCTGTGTGCTTCCTCTTGTGCTCAGATTCTGGCTCCTAACAGTGCTCACATGCCTGCTATACAAGAAATGGCTAGGCGGAGACAGAGAGACTAATATTTAGTGCTGTAATCTCAAAAGTCCTTTGTGGATTTAGCTGTCATCTTTGTTATCTGCTGTGTTGGCATAGTTTTCTTTGGGAATGCCAGTAGTGCTATCCACTCCATGCAAAAGGATTCAGGATCCTGCTTGACCATGAGGAGTGTCTCTGGCTGGTAGTCCAAGTTTCAGAGGAATCCATTCTGCTCTTCAAAGAAAGGTGTTTCATAAAAGGTATTGACTTAAGAGAGTGGGGCTTGGGCCATGACGTAAATGAGCACTCTGCTCAGATCTGGCTGGGCAACCTGAGTTCGAACACAAAGACATCACAGACAACTTTAAATCGCTATTAAAATAAAGCAAATTCCCCTTGCGAGCATAACAACTATTCTCAGTTTCTCAAGGGCTGTGGACAGACTTGCTTCTTGAGACTTGAGCCGGGAGGGTTTTGCCTGAAAGGAGATGTTTTATGGAAAAGAGTGTTACCCTGTGCAATTAATACCTAAGTCTTAAGACAAGGCAGTATTTATGCTAATTAGTTTTTGAGGAAAACCTGCTGGAAAAAGTGCTGAAAACATCTGAGAAGTTTACAAAATTTTCAGCCCTTTGCAGCACACTGATAACACAGTAAAACCGTTTAAAGTCAGTTGGTCATGGAAGACTCTATTTATGAACTGTAAGCAATTATAGTATGGGCCAGTGGGAAGTAAATTAGTAATTAGTGCAGCAGAAGCTCTTCCCTTGCTAGGTGGTAGAAGGCAAGAAGGCTTTTAAATGCAGACTGTAGCCTCATTCTTCACTCTGTTATCCCAGTGTCATGCTGCTGTGTCTCTGAAGTAAGAGCTGTGGAACCAAAGCATGGAAATGAAGGACACTCACTCCAGCAGTAGCATCCATGGAGCATGTGGTGGTGTAAATGAGGGTGCAGCTTAGTGACTAGGCTTTCCTTTCTTTCATCCCTCCTCTCAAAATCAAAAAAAGATCACAGGATGATGAAGGAAAGTTATGTAATTGAGTATTTTCTAAGCTGCAAGCCCACAGACTGCAAGTTCCTCTGATCTGGAACAAAAGGATGGAACATGTGAAGGGAAGAGATGATTTGCTGATGGGAATCTTTGCTACAATAAACAAAATAATAATAGCTTGTCACTGAAGTCAGCTGAGACACTGGTTAACATCTACAAATATGTGGATTCGAGAGGTGCTGTGATGATTCCCATCACCTTTGTCTCTCTATTCCTGGTTTTGATTCAGTCCTGGGAGGTGACCTCCTTTGAAGTTTTACATCCGCCTTTTCTCCTAGCAGATAGATGAGACTTTAGTCTTTTCACCTGTTGACGTGGTGAGAACTATTTGATCCCTTTAGTGTAATGTGTTGTCTTATAGGCTGCTTTTTTGCATGAAAAACATGTCAGGCATAAGTGAGTTTATACCAAAATGTACTGCTTGCTGTCCAGGATTTGGGATTGCTGCAGGTCATAGAATGACTGGGAATGGTGAGAGACATAGGTTGGACTCTGGAACACAGCGCTTACTAAGGCAAGCCTGTACGTCTTCTAGTCTTGTACTGAAGTTCTAGGAACATTAAATTTCTCTTACCACTTTCTGTATTTGGTTATTTTTTTCCAGTATCAGGTTATTTGGATAAATTGGCCCTTGTGATAAATTTGTTCTTTTCCTGCCAAGCTTTGGTGCTATGGCAGTGCAGTGGATGACTAGATTTTTTAAGAGTGCCAAAATCTGGAAAGAGTTCATTTGGAAAACTGCTTAGCAGATTGCAAATGGTGAATAAATTATCGCACAAGGGAACTTTTGAAACTCCTCTGGTAGTAAATTTTCAACTAAAGAAATATAGAATATACAGCATCATGCTCATGAAAACTAAGCAAATCCTTGCCCGTAAATCATGTGAGGGAATTAGGACTTCCTGTCTCTCCTTCTTCACTATTTTTGGTCTAAATTTATATGTATGATTATCTTCTGCAACTTCCTTACTACAGTAAAGATGTCATTTCATGTAAGTTTATCAGTAATTAAGTGGTTTATTTAGACCTTTCAATTTATGTTTCCTGGCTGGGTCCTGCTAGTGCAGCTTTGTCCAGGGAGGTTGACTATGATGAGCATTTGTAAAACCTGGCTTTGAAATGGATGCAAGGAAAAGGTTTTGATATGACCTCTAAATGACAAAGAATGTGGCAACAAGGTGCTTCACCGTTGTGAACTCAGCTGGCTTGGAGGGGTGTCTTTGACTGTGTGGTTGTCATTTCATAGAAAGAACAGCCCCCAGTGGTCACAGCTCTTAGTGCTCACTGTTTGCTGTAATAAAAGTCGCTATTAACCTGGGATATGTGCTGTACATTTCTAGGAACGTTCCTCAGCTGATTTATTGCCATGGTTTTTCTCATCCTCAGGTTTTTGCTCTGGTTTTCTTTCTCTTTTTCCTTTTATGTTTTTTTCTCTTTTCCCCTTCTCTTGCTTGCTCTGCTCTCTGTTTTTCCTTGCAAAAATATTTGTAGGATGTAGAGATGTACTAGAGCTGATTATCAGAGGATCTATGATTCTGCAACACTGAAGGTTAAATGCAAAATCCAGCGGTTATCCTGATTAACTGAACTGTACGGCCTAGCTCTGGTGCCTTTTACAGGCTCTAGAGGAAGGAAATTTGCTTCCAAGCAATATGCAGCACTGCTTGGCAACGATTTCAGCCCTGTATAGCACAGGATGGGCTAGCTGTATTCCCAATGCTGAACTTCTCGGTGATAGTAGGCTCCTTGGTGACTCTTTTTCCGGGAATCACAAGGTAAACGTGCTCTTTGTTCCAATGTGATTCTTCATTACAGTTGCTCTATAGATAGGGCAGAAGGGGAAGATTTAGCTTTGAATAATAACTAGGGATGGGTAAGTCTTAAAAGGTATGGAGATTCAGTTCAATTTTATTCAACATTCGTCTGCATAGAAGCTATCCTAATTGTCTCTCACCCACTTTTTAAAAGACTTTTTAACTATATGGCCAATATTTTCCTGATTCAGATTTCCTCAGATTCCTTTCGATACTGATTTTCTTCAAAGTTTTGGGAGAAGACATGAGTATTGCAAAAAGACTTTCCTGGCAGCAGCCTCCCCTTCTAACCAAGGAGCAGCCTGCTTGAATATCATCTTGACACTAATGCTCAAGACATTTCCAAACAATTGTATAGGTTTGGAGCTAATATCAAGGCTAGGTTGGGTGGGGCCCTGAGCGACTTGGTTTAATGAAACGTGTCCTTACCTGCAGCAGGGGGACTGTAGATGATCTTTAAGATCTGTTCCACCCCAAACCATTCTATGTTTCTATGATGATTCTGTGATCAACACCTCAAGGTCTACTCAGGCAAACAGTTGATTTGAAAGGAATTGTTCTTGCTTTTGAAATTTTTTGAAATATCACTCTGAAATGGAGTGCAAAAATGAGAGTACTGCCCTATAGCAACAAGTAGCCACTTCAATGCAAGTCAAAGTCCTGGGCTTGCTTTAAGTAAATGAGATATTGCAGTCTCCTGTATCTGAGTGCTCACAGTGCCATGGTTTTGAAGCTATTGATCATTCTGAGGTCTTTGTCAGTAGAATGAGATTTGTGTTTTGCTTCTAAGATTTTTTTCCCAAAGAAATGGCCTACTGATATGGTCAAGTTTCCCATCAGAACTTTTAGTTTTGATGAATCAAAATCTTTAAAAAAACAAAAGTGGAAAATATGTTTTTCTTGAATTTTCTCTATCTAGTCCAAAAGTCTCAGCTAGCTGTGAGGCAGCCGTTAATTTGTTTTACATCAGAAACAGGGCTTATCAGTATTACAGACCCCCTGTGTTGTGTGTGATTCATAGAATGCAGAAGTAAAAAGGTGACAACTGCATCAATAGAGGCAATTCAATGGAGAATAGAACCTAGGTATGATTTTTCTTATTTAGAGACAAGATTTGGAGAATACCTAAAATATTCCAAGAAAATTAGTACAGTGATCTTCTAGGGAAAGGAGGTAGTCTTTATTGCTAATGGCATTACAGCTTTTATTCCAGCATGGAGACTGTCGTTCACAGCAGAGAGTCTGATAATGGGATCCTGTTGCAAATTGGGAACTGCCTCTTAAATCGGATGGATAGAAAAGACACAATTAAAGCTCCCACTCAGTGGTTTTACATATGGTTCCTACCTGTCTGCCTGTGCTTTCAGGTGATTCAAGGACCAAGTGCGAATCTGAGTGGAGGTATCAGTGAGAAATGAACCGTACTGTATTGCTTATCCCTGAAATCTTGAAACTGGCCTTTTATTTCTGTCTAAATCTGTCACTGGAAGCAGTGGGTAATAGGCAGCACTTGGAAGGGTTGTGCAGGCATACGACAGCCCTCTGAAAGCTCGCTCCTGCCAGGACACAAAAGGAGGTGCAGCCTGAGCACTTGCTTCCCTCAAGAACAGGGACTTGGGAGCTTAGAAGTCACAGCATCCCTTGTGCTGCTCCAAGCACTGAGTTATGATTTGCAGGCTTTTTAATGAATAGTGCTTGCTGGCTAGTTCTGGCTTGTTTAGGGGTTTTATTCTTCTGAGTGTGTTTTTTTTCTGTTGGTATTACTGTCCAAGGGCGTTAGAGCTCTTCAGCATAACAAGGCAGGACTTGCAGTGCTAAGAAAATGTGCGTGTTCGCAAGCATGATTCTTTTTTCTCCCCGCTAGTTTTGAACTGCCATTTTGTTTTATCAGAAATTAAACTGAGATTTAAATTAGATGTGAATACAAGCTGTTTAGTAAGAGCTAGAACAAACAAAGATAATCTGTTAACAATATGCTTTCAGTCATTTAAATGGTATTTGTGAAAATAGTCCAAATTTGCTATCTTTGGCCGAAAACACTCTTTTTAAGGTTGGACTAAGGGCTGATTTGTCCAAAAGCTTGGTGTTTGAAGCATTCATCTGCGATGCAGAAAATATAGACAAAATCCCTGTTCTGAGAGGCTTTAAATCCATGTATCCCTACCTTGAATTAGATGCTAAGAGGATTGAATTCAATTTACACCCTGGTCAGGTAAGAAGCTTAACCCCACTGATTGCAATACATCTGGCAACTGACCTAAAAACCCCATTTCGGCATATATTATCAACACACAGAGCTACAGTATTTCTTGGGTCCATAACTGTGGGTTTTCCAGCAATACAGCACCTGTATTCTGGGTTCTTTGCTCTAGTCCTTGCTGTCATCTTCTCCATCAACAAACATACCCAAGTTGACTGGCTTCCCTTTTCCCAGTTTCTTCACTTGAGATGTGTGCATGAGGGAGCCGTGGCTTAATACAGCATCATGATGTCATGCCAGTAATTTTGGTGTTACATTACTGGCAAGATCCTCTTACCTACCTGTGTGTCTGGGTTAACGGGAGCATTTGACACCATGGTTTCTGAGGTGGGCAAGATGTGCAACAATGATACTGTCCTGCTTTACTTATTTATAAATAAATACATTTATTTATTCAGTCTCAGGTTAGAGCTTATTTTCAGCTCTATACAGCCATACTGATGTGAAGGTTCTATTTGAGAAATAAGGACTGGTAGTGAAGAAGATCCTTAAATTCTGACCTGGCTGTGTTTCTTTGAGGAAAATATCAGACAAGAATGGATCTTTGTGTTGGTTTTCAAAATACGTTTTCCTTTGAGGTGATTACAGTAGTCCTTTAAAAATGTGCTTTTGATCTCTTCTGGAACACCAGAATTCCTAGTTCTGTCTTTCCTTTCTTCCACCTGCTGGGGTGACCTTCACAACAAAGTTCTTTAAATATGGCAACCTCTCCATCCCTCCAAAAGCAGCCTTAATATAGACAGCTGGAGGGAACCAGCCATGAAAGAGGAGCTCTCAGCTCTCCTTAGAGGGACCGTACATACCATCACTCTCAGCCTTGGAACTAAAAGGTTAGTTTCAGATCGGAGTTTTTTCTTGGTGTGATGTAGATATCAGTAATATTAAGTGGAAAGAGACTAGGATGACTCTTGAGGCATCTGGGTTTTTCTCCTGACTCAAACATTTGCTTGCAGTGTGGCTTTGGACCAATTCACTGTGCCTCTGTTCCTCCTTTTAAAAACAGAAATAATTCTGCTTTTCTGACTGGAAGGACATGCTGTATAAAAGTTTGGCATTATTATATATTTGTTTGTTATTGTTCTGTCTTTTAGCTAGGATGGCAGGGGAGTTGTGCTTTTCAATACCATTTGTGCTGTGCTAAATTTACAAATTTGTGCTGTTTCTATTTCTGTGTCATATTCTGCTCTCATGTTCCCCTGAATAGTGAGGGTGATAACTGGGATGTGGTGAGGTGTGTAAGGGAAGAAATACACCCAGGAGGAAAGGGCAGAATTTTCCATGCTGGATATTTTGGTGTCCAGAGGAAGATGTCAAACACCTGCAGGTGTTCGGGTTCATCTTGCAAGTCAATCTGAGTAGGCAACTTAAATGGGAAGTGAGGCACCAATGGGAAGCATGGGGACCATAAGCCCCTTGGTGTCCCCAAAGGACTCCTCCCTCAAAAGGTTTCTCTCTTCTTCGTTATAAACTTATTTCCTTTGTCTAGAGAGCTTTGTTTATTCCTTTTTTTACTGGTAGTTTCTAATGATGATACTTTGGGATAACCAAATGTGCATTCACTATCATTAGTGGCTTCTTCTCATGTTATTTGTTTCATGTTCAAGGATTAGCAACCAGATTGCAAAATAATGAGCTACCTTGTGTATTTCAGAAACATACCCCTTGCAATATGCATTTCAATGACTATCGTCACAGTTGGCTATGTGTTAACAAACGTGGCTTATTTCACTACAATCAGTGCTGGGGAATTGCTGCTTTCAAAAGCTGTAGCAGTGGTAAGTTACAGAAGAAAATAAAGAGATATATTCCTGCTGCAGTGGTGTTTGTTGATATTATTCTTATTTCCTGGGGGGCAAAAGATTGGGTGGACACATCCAGTGAGGTTTTGGTGTGGTGGCACTTTTTAGCATCCCGGTGAAATTTGATTTTTGACTGATGAGTGGGATTGCACTTCAGGCCATTGGTAGCATTTATAATGTAACATTGGACTGTATTTATTTACCTCTTATAACAAAGTCAATAGGACTTAAATTTTATAGCCAAGTACATGCTTGAAAAATTCAATGCTATATTGTAAGCTCAGCTCCTGGGAAGCAGGAATCACAGATATTTATGGAAGAGAGAGCTCTGAACTATCTTGTGTAGCAGAAGATGGTAACTGTCTCTGCACAATGTGTGTCCTGAGTACTTGGGAAACGGGTTGCTGTGAATACTGGAGCTCATTTGGGAAGGAGTTGCAAGGCAACCTGGCTAGGAAATACTGCTTTGATTGTTCTTGCTGAATTGTGGTGATGACACTGATTTTTATTTTTATGGTATCTGAGTCACAATGAAGAAATAAATAATTCCATTTCTTTTTCAGTAATGACACTGCCTGCGGCTATTTCAATTGATGTGGATTTTGAAAAATGACCAAATTCTGTAGTTAATGGAAGATCTAGAAAGAAAATGTTTTATAAATATGACATGTACATGTTGCCTGTGGTGCCCCAAACTCCAATTAAGGCTCTTCTGCTAACCTAAAACACTAAAGCATGAATGGATGGACTATACCACTGGGTAGTACCAGCTGAGTGCAATGAAGGCTGTAGAAAAAAGATACTGGGTGTGCAGATCAGACCTTGATCCATTCAGACTTGATCATCTTCTTGATCCATTTAGACTTGGTCTTCTTCTTTGGAGCCACAATGGTCTAAATTGACATGAGTCAGGGCCTGATTCCACCTCCTCATCTTTGCTTCAACTGGAAAGCTTCCACATGCTCTCAGGGGTAAGGGTAGGACAGCTTAGCTGTAGTAGCTGTGCTCTCACAAAAGAGGCAACAAATGCACAGCACAACTTTCAGTGAGGGATGCAGAGAAGGGGTATAACTAACACCATGATAATTTGCTAATAGAGGACAATTATTTTTCTGTTTTATGAAAAATCATTGTGTGTTTCTCTCTCTTCTCTAACAGACCTTTGCCGAACGACTAATGGGAAACTTTTCTTTAGCTGTACCAGTGTTTGTTGCTCTCTCCTGCTTTGGATCTATGAATGGCGGCATTTTTGCGGTCTCCAGGTGAGCACTGCTCATGTTCCTAGGGGTGAGGGCTTGGAAGACATACAGAAAGTATGGGGAAAGGGAGAGTAGGGTTCATTCCTTTAGCAGGATATCATAAATGAGTACACTGTTTACCAGGTGTAGGGCTTTTACTAACTTTGTTTAGGGTACTATTTTTTAAATCCTTTGAATGGTTTGGAAATGAATCGCTCTGAGGCTAGCCCTTAATCAATGGCTGCTTCTTTTCATGTGAAGGAGGAAAATTGGAGGGAAAATATTAACTCATTCCAAACACCAGTCCAGGGACACCTTCAGAGATGGTTTTGATTTCTGTGTGAGTTTCTCCTGCCAGTGCTTTCATTTAGAACACCTCAAACAAGACTAAGAAGTGCTGCTGTGCTCTGTGACTTTCATGAGCCACTTTGTGTACTCACAGTAATGAGCACATTTAAAGTCTGTCCACATTTATTTCCCACCAGGATGTTCTTCGTTGCATCCCGTGAGGGTCACCTTCCAGAAATTCTCTCCATGATTCATGTCCGCAAGCACACTCCTCTGCCAGCTGTCATTGTTTTGGTAAATCATACAAACAAATGTTCCTGCACTAGAATTCACATTACAGACTTGCTCTGGAGGATTCAAACAGAATTTGGGCACTGCTTGAGCCTCACTTATTAATGTGTACATGGGCTTTGGGCAGGGCGGAGGACAGGAGAAAGAGGAATGAGGTTTGGGAGTTGTTGTTATTCTATCATCTCCTCCTTGCTTTCTTGCCTATCACTGCAATCTAATTCATGACTTATTGCTCTGAATTTCCAAGGACCTGCTAGTGATGAGCTAGTTCCCTTTCAGAGAAACAAATTCCACTTAAACAAACAAAAAAGGGATTCAGTTAAGTGAAAGTTGAACTAAACACCAGCATCTGAGAGTACCGTAAAGGCTCATTATACTACCTTATAGTGAAAAATGCAAACAGTTTTGCACTAAGATAATGGAGGGGGAACCCTCAGCAGTACAGCATAGTGGTGATTAAAAAATGAGAGAACATATGCCTGGGAATTTGGCATATGTGAATTTTCTAAGGAAAACCACTGGTGCTTTAGTGGAAATCCTATTACTGACTTTTAAAATAGCAGCAAAGGTAAATGCTGGCCATGTGTTTGCTTTGCAGACTAATTTGTGTGGTAAAATATTAGGACTAAATGTCAAAATACCAACTTCAAAGTTCAGTTTGCATAGTGCCAGGAAGATTTTCACTTAACTTGCAGTCTTCATAATCATGGGTGTTCAGCCTCTCTTTTTGGGATCAATGACTGCAATGTATCTGGATGGGCCACTGCCATATTTAGGGACTTCCAGCCAAAGCAAAAGATGCCCCTATGAGTCTATGCTAGTAAGATCAGATGCTTGTGGAATTTAAATCGGTTTTTCCTCTTGATGCCTATAAGCTCACTGCTGAATTGTTGAATTTTATATGTGCACATATAACCGTAGGCTTTGAAATTCTGAAAATTAGGCAGTGTGATTATGGTGAAAAGTTGTAATGAAATTAATTTTCCATAATTTTCCATTTAGTTTGGTTTTTATTTCTTTGGGTTTAGGTCATACCTTGTGGGTAAATTGCATTGACTGTTTTTTGTGGAATGAAATGCACAAAATGTATTAATATCTTATTTTTTTTCCCTGACAGACATTTTCTGCTATTGCATATGGTCCTGTTACACCAGTGCATTGATTTCCTTTGAAAAAGTCAGATTCTCATATGAAGATGGCTTTCCTTCAAAGATTGCAATCTTTTAGCTCACCTTATTGTAAATAGAGCAGCGACAGGATGTATTCCATATCAATAGTCATTTTAGCATTTCTCTATTTTATTTCTCCTTCCAAATTCTGCACACTGTAAGAAAGGAAAGAGCTCTTGAGGATAAACTGAGAAAATGAGCACCTGTTTGAGGCTTGTTAAATTAAAAAAAACCAAAACCAAACCAACTCTTTTTGGAATTAAGAAATCTGTTTATGTGTGTACGTTGTTAGAGAAACTTCCCAGTCTGACCACTCATGAGACTTCCTGGCAATCACACTCCCAATGCCAGGTATGTCACTGCTGGGACCGGAGCCCCTTCACAGTGGTGGCTCTGGTGACTCGATGGGTCACTGCTGGGCGCCTGCATATCCCACTCACAGACCAGGTTTCCCCACTGCTTTGAGCCTGAGTTTCCCATGGCAGAATATCATTCCATAAAGCCACTTAGCCCCAGTGCAGGAATACAGAAACAGCCGAGCTGGTGCCCCCGAGGAGGGACCCCCAAGAAAGGAAACCCATGGCTTTTATACCCCACACACAAGTCTCGCTCTTCCTCCAGAGTCTTTGGTTTCTGCCCCATCTCCATGTCCATCCACTTTGCTGGCTTCACTGGTCTTCATCTGCTTTGGTGTCCAAAGGGTCGGCAATTCCCAGCTCCTGTTGTATCCGTTCATCTGGCTGGAGTCACCAGTCTTTCATACCTTTTGTTATTCCAAAGGCTGGCAATTCATGGCCTCTTGTCTCAGGCTCCCACACAGAGCTCAGTCTGCATTTCAATCTGCATCTCAATCTACATGACGATTTGCAAGTCGAGCTACCTGGACCAGATGTATTCTTCACCAGTGTCCTGGTATTTGATAGATGTGTATAGTAACTCAAAGAAATCATGCAATCTGATTGTAATCCTGCTTTCTTGTATTTTTTCTTGATAGCTCTCCTTCGCTTACATTATTATTGCATATAGCTTGCATTACAGTTAGAACTGAGATTTTAAACTTTTAGAGGCTGAATCTGTAAGAAGGAATCTTGCCCAATATAATTCAGTGGTACAATTTCCTTTGACATTTACATAGAAGGAGTTTGCTTAATATCTATGTGTAAGGAACCAAGTACTTTATAAGTCGTTAGAGGTTGGAAACGAGAGACCCACATTTGAAATATTGATCCTTCTGGTTCAAATCCATGTTGTCTGCACTGCTTTGAATAAAAAGGAGAGAGAGGCTGTGAATATAGATAAATAATACAAGTTAGTTTTCTCTGTGTAAAGATTTAGCCCAGTGTTTTACTGCATCTGCAGTTGATTTCACCTGTTGCCTTGTCATAAACGTAAAGGCTCTCACTTCCAGGATCTTCCCTCTTGCTGAAGAATGAGGGATATGGTGAATTTGACTTATTCCTTCATGCCCAAATGCAAGGATACTTTTTGTCCAGATACTACTTTGAAATAGATCCATGTTGTCTACACTAACCATCTAACTCACGACAAAACACTCTAGCTTATACATAACCTTCTGCCTGCCTCACAGAAGCCTTGTATCTCAGACTAGCTTTTTTATGAGGAACTGTATTTATTCTGGTGTTCCCTCTCCTTCTTGCTCTTCAGTAGCTGCCTGCGCAACAGCTAAATTCTTCCCTCTGCTTATAAATATTTGCATTTACAATGTGCAATAAGTCTACACCCTGCAAGTCTGAAAGGCAAACCCAAGCTGGTGCCAACCCAGTGTGCCCAGCTGGCATCTCATAGTGTGAAGCTGCCCCTTGCCATGTCCTCTTTGCTCACTTCCCCTTTGAAGCCTGGGGGACTAAGACTTTTTCCTTCCACAAGGCACCTAGAAACCTCTGCTTTCATATGATCAGATGTGACCAAAATTTAACTGTTCTTATCATTTGCATCAGCAATGAGCAAGTAAACCTGCAGTGGGCTCATATCCCATGAAAATGCTGCCTAAGATGCTCCAGCACTTTGGTGGTGCAGTGTGCCTGTGTATTTTTGTCTGGGTCACAGGGGACAGATTTGTATTGACTGTGTGTGGCCACCCAGGACAGATATATATTGATCCAAAGTGGTCTCAGGGGACAGCTAGACATTGATCACACACCTGATTGCATGACGAAGGCAAGCCTGAAGTCTGTGGCACTCCGGTGTGTGCATAAGGCTGTGCTGCTTGTCCCTGTGGAAAAATTTGACACCACTGCTGTAAAATAATAGAGATCCCCTCTTATGCTCTGAATTTCTTTTGCAGCATCCTCTCACAATGATAATGTTATTCAACGGGGATCTCTACAGCCTCTTGAATTTCCTCAGCTTTGCCAGGTGGCTTTTTATTGGACTAGTAGTTGCTGGGTTGATTTATCTCAGATATAAACGTCCTGACATGCCTCGTCCTTTCAAGGTAACATCTGCTCTCTATTCTTTTACATGAATCCTCCCTCCTCACCATCCTGTAGTCAGACAGTGAAGGAGCATTTTCTGATGTAACAAGCTAACCTCTTTTTCAGGAAAAACAGAGTTAAGAGAAAGCAGTGTTTTGCGGCGAAGGCTGAGAGTTTTCCCAGTGCTACCCCAGCCGTGTTCCATTCTGGAAAATAATTCTTGCCTCTTCCCTATGCTTGAGGGGCAGAGGCTGAAGCTGCTGTACTGCGATGAAGGCGTTTGCTCTGTTCTGCCTTGTCTGTTGTGTTCAGGCTGTGTGATGTGAGCTGTGTGATGCAAGCTGTGTGAAAATACCTTGAGCCTTCTGCAGTCATAGAGGGTTCAGACTGCAAACATTGGGGTTACATGTGCCAACCTGATTTTCAGCCAGTCCTCTTTTTAACATCTCCTTTGATAAAGGCCTGGATAATTTTACCACCAAAAAGTCATGTCAAGCATAAGAGTTAATATAAAACATTTATGTCATTGCATATCCAATATCAAATAAGCCATTTTTCTGTGCAAATAAATGGTTAGTGTGATTATTATAATATTTGGCACTTGCAGTGGATTTGCAAGTGTTATTGTGAACCCAGAAGGAAAATGCTAATAGTCCAGCTCCTTGAATAGTAGCTACTTTGGCCTTGGTTCTGCTATTTTTCTTGCTTGTTTTAAGTAACATCTTACAGAGTAAGTTGTCCCATTGTGTATCCAGAAAGATAATATCCATTATCAAAATGTGGAGAAATATATCCCTATTTAGATTCTGCCAAGGAGCCTATTTTGTGAATAACTTATAATGTATATTGTTGCATTCTGGTAGGTATATTAGTAAATTAGCAGGCGAACAGTGCAACCTATTTGGCTTTGATTTAAAAAAAAAAGCTTTGACAGTGCACGGAAGAGGAACAGTAATGCTTTGAGGCATGAAAGGAAGAGAACAATCTCCAAGGAATTCTCAGTTCTCCATTACACTTAATGTCTCATAAGCCATGCCTGTAGGCATTTCCTTCAGAGAGTTGCTAACAGAGTGATTGTAGTGGTGTTCTTGAAAATTGAGCAAATAAATTTGATATGGTTACTTTGTGTGCTTTCAACAGTGACACTGGCAATGCTGTCAATCATACAGTCAGAAAGTGCTTTTCCAATGGCTATCAGGTTCTTAACACTATCAAATATCTTTATCACTAGTCAAATTACTGTTTAATTTGCTCTTTTCCTGCTAGATTTTGATTTTTACCTTAGGAAGAAAATCAATATGTTCTTAATAGTTTTAAAAGGTGACTTGAGCTCCTGGTTGTGTTTTGAAATGTTTTCTAATGGGTAATTATCAAAGCGGAAATCTTTACTGTGGTTAGAGCTGCTTACTTATATGCTGGGGGATTAGAGGAAGAACTATTACAATGTAATTTATTTACATTTTAAAGGCTGTAAAACACTGGAGTGTTTTAGGGTGTAATTAAGAGACTTCTGTGGTACTCATTGCATAGCAGTCTGCAGGGCCTGGCTTCTGCAGTCATTGACATTTTGTGTGCCTGTTCTAGATACCCTTATTTCTCCAGAACTGTCCTGTACTGCTGGGTCTTATCCAATTTACATTTAATGGGAAGTTAAATGCCTTAGTCATTACTTTACATTGACCTTTTTATTTAATGGTTCTTTGTGTGGTTATTTTTCAGGTTCCTCTATTTATTCCAGCGTTGTTTTCCTTCACTTGCCTCTTCATGGTTGCACTGTCACTTTACTCTGACCCAGTGAACACAGGGATTGGATTTGCAATAACCCTAACTGGCATTCCTGCCTACTACCTCTTTATTGTATGGGACAATAAGCCAAAGTGGTTCAGAAAGCTTCTAGGTAAGTCCTGGTGTGGGACTTCTCTCCTTCATACTGACTCCAGGAGTTTCTCAGAGCCCTCCCCATGTTGTGAAATCCTTTGGATCGATGGTCTCAGCTGCTGTGAGCTGGGGGTGACAACACAAGTTGCTTTTGGGCACATGCTCTGGCATTGCTTTGCCAGTGCCAATCAATGTCCCCTAACTAATGAGGTACATTCACAGCAAGGCTGTTCTTTATTGCGCCTTGTGCAGGTTCTGTGGTGCTGGGTGAGACAGCTGCTGTGTGTTCCACAGGATCCCTTCACTGAGGGGTCCTGGGTGGGGCCAGACCCCTGCTAGCCAGCTGTTTCCCACCCATGGCGTTGGTAGCCAGCAACCACCCTGCACATTGTTGGTTCTGGGCGCCCCCAGAGGCTTAGGAGGTGGCTCTTGGCTGGATGACCATAGATTTATTGTGCGGGACCCCAGGGAAGAGAAAGGTCCCACATCGGTGTCCCAAGAACCAAGAGGCCGAACTTCTGTCCTGAAGGGGGCAGGGTAATAGAAAACAGCCAGTGGGGAGAGAGGGAGAAGGGGGCAGATAATACAAAACAACCTATGGGAAAAGAGGGGCAGGAATGGGGGCTTTGGTTACATCTTGCAGGGGTACATGAATATTCATAAGAGTCGATGGGAGAAGTTCTTGCAACAAACCTGGAGGGGGGTTTTTTGGACCCAACCACGGTCCCTTGATCTTTCGGCCCCCCCGCTACCACCCATTGCAACAGTTCTTCAGCCAGTGATTGACTTTAAATGACTGATGCTTCTTCCCCTCCCTCCCCTACAAACATCTAATTCCTTTTAAATCATCATCACCTTCTCCTGACCGTGTCTCTGTGCTAATAGAGACAGTACTACGCTCCTTGGAGAATCCATTTGGAATCTTGAGCAAATAGCTGTGACGACAGGATGAGCTTGGTGTTCTCTACTGAGACTATGTGTCTGTGGACCACTGAGGAGTGTTTGGAATGGGACAGGTTCAGGCAGGTTGGGCATGGGGATACTGTCCTTAGCAGTGGCTCCTGACAAGGTGATAGCAACATATACCATGGCTGATATACCTCTCTGGGAATTATTTCTGTGCTTCATGAAGAAGGACTTCTGTGTGACTTGGCTAGTAGTATTTCATGCCTGAAATACACTGAGTATTATTTCTGTACCATTTCTGAAAGGTTTTGAAAGCATTTATGGAAGTTCTGATGTGTTAGAGAAGCATTATTTGGAACATATCAAGTAGAAGTCAGTATCATTTATTACAGCTCTTCATTCTCATTTTTTTGTTACTCAGGATGATATGCTTCCAAAATAAAGGGAATTTTCAAAACATGAAATAAGATTATTGGCAAAATATTTCAGGAATGATGGATAATACATTAAACAAAACCAAAAGAAAATTTCTTTTGCTGCAAAACTAAAACTCAGCCAGTGAAATCTTTAATTAAAAATAGTTTATTTCTACAGATGCTGAGTCAAAAGTGCATATTGTCTTTTGTCTTTTTGCTTCAGTCTTAATGGATGATTTAAAATGAGCTGCTCACAAGAAAAGAATAGTGTTTTTATATGTAACTACAGTATAACTGGCTGTATGTATTTTCTCGATATAAATATGTTATAGAGTTATATCCTATCTGCTGTGGAATGTGTGAATTTCCCTCTCAATACATGCTGGGAAGTCCATGGGGAATAGGGCAGAAAGTATTTACAGAAAAAGATGTTATTTTAAGGCTAGCAAACTCTTAATTTTATAGCCAAAATGTTATAAATTACTTGCAGTGTCCTGGAAATGGGTAGAAACCTTCAGTACAAATTAAAGCACTTGTATGCAGAAGGACATTTTATTAAGTAGTTGGGGTTTAGTCTGTTTATAATTTCTCAGTCTTGACATTTAGGGACTAGGAATTTTTCTCTTATCAAACCCAGGAGCTTTTTGGCATTTTCTGTCATGTCTCAGAGGTTTTGGAATACAGCTACTTGAATCTTTGGCCACGGGATGCCAGTGTTGAACTACATTACTTGGGTGAGAGAAAGAATATTCTCTTTAAGGTAGACTGGATAGATGTGAAGATTTTTCTGCCAGCTATGACAATGAAGGTGAATAATTTCTAGCTTTTGAGATAACACAAAACTCTCATCCTAGAAAGAAATCTTGATGCCTGTGTCGTATCTATGGATGGGCATAGTGTGCTGGCTCAGAGGGGAAGGCAGCAGAAACCAGTGAGTGAGGGAAACAGCTTGTTTGCTTTGCAATTATTATCCCCAAAACAACAACTGTAATGACAGAAAACTGATGCTGACAGTTTTGAGGTGGAGCAGAGTGGAGATTTACTTGTGAAATAAACAGATTTTTGTTTTCCCTAAGAAGAAGCAATAAACCTTCTGTGTGGAGTCATTAAGCTGGCATTATTTTGTGAGTGCTAAGGGAGACTCATTGTATAGTCTGAGAACATTTACAAAAGGCACTGAATGAAGATAAATTCACTTAAGGTACCTATGTGAGATATAGAAAAGAAATTGGGCAGCTGCAAGCTTGATATTCTAACCTTGAAACAATATATCTTACATAGGCATGAAACTGTAATTCTAGACATGAGGTAAAGGACAATACAAAAAAATGGGATTGTCATTTAAGAGGTAGATTTTTGCCAGAGTAACTGAGTAACTTTCTATGAAAAGGTAAATGATTTTTTTTACAAAGAAGAATGTGTTGAATCCAATCTACTTAGACTTAAACAACCTGCTTAGACTTAAACAAAGCATTTAATGTGGTATCAGAGGGGAAGTAGGAGCCCGTTAGTCTGAACACACTGCTGTGCTACTGATATTGTTCCCAAGCTGCTTCATAGGCCCAGATCAGCGCATGAGCAGCTGGTGTGGGGCTTTGAAAAGTCACCTTCTTGAGGCATTGACTGGTTCAGCTGCCCAGCTGTGCTTCGACAATGAGAGATGGTTGTTGCTCACCCGTAAGGTGCAAAAACCTGGGTACCGACCATGGGTACAGACCAGCCCCACATACGGTCAAAAGGAATACCGTGAACAGGCTTTGTAAGCATCAGAGGAGAGGGATATTGAGCAGCCAGAATGAGTAGCAGGATAAAAGAGCCAGCCTGAAGATACATATATTTCTGAAAGGAGTTTCAGGCTGATTACACTAGCAGAGCCCTCAAATGGATTACCCAAGGAATCCTTTCCCAAGGCTGAATGTCTTTGTTCTCTACTTATGGCATTTACATTGCCCATTCTCCTTACAAAATTGCTGCATTGAACAAAAGGTAACTTTACAGTTTGAAGGGTTTGTAGGTTCTGGGATGGTATTTTACAATGAGAATAACATTTTGTTCTCTCCCCTTCCAGAGGAATTTTGCTGTAGCACTAGATGTGCTGGGACAAATAATTTTCAGCTAGTACAGGCTTCATTTGACCTCTGCGTTCTTGCTTTTTGTAGAACTAATGTGAAAATGAAAAAAGTTGAGCCTAGCAAATCCTAAGCAGCAGATCAGTGTGTAAAAGGATGTGTCAAAGGCATGAGAATGCTTCTATCTGCACTTCCTCAGTTGAAAACTCAACCTTGTACTTAAAGCATCTATTTCTTTACAGTGGGTTGAATTGCGAGGAGGTAAAAAGTTGAATCCTACTTTTTTTCATAGCTGAGCCCTTGCTGGAAATGAGATCTCTTTATATAACAAAATGTCTCTGCCAGGGTTATTTAGCAACACCAGAAGATGACGCTTGCTCACTTAGGACAAAGTGTTATATGCTCAATTTGCTTCTCTTTGTTGAGTTTGTGATGGGATCCATGGGAAATTATCTCAGTATTTTGTTGTTACAGATTTCGTGTCTAGTCATATATATGCGTTAAAATTCCCGCTTTCTTTCCTCACCTAAACTTTATGTGGTGCTTGTGTGGATACCGGGTCTGGGGTTTTTTTATAAAGGTTGTCTCCTGGGACCCATTTTCAGTGAATTCTCCTCTCGAAAAGGGAAAATTATGATTTAAAGTGGGCTGGGGAAGTTATCTGCACTGTCATGGTATGTTAAGTTGTCTTGTGATAAATGTGAAACTGGTCCTGTTACTCTAGGTACTGCTCCAAGCAGACAACATAGAGGTACTGACTGGAAACAGATTGGAACATTTTCATAGGGGAAAATGCTCCTTATACTGATTTCTTCTGAGTACTTTGCAACCAAAAAATGCAAAGAATGCCAGCTCCCCCAACTTGTCTGCTCTGCTGTGGCTTCATCCCGGGAGAGAGAAAAACTGCTGCATGGAAATGGAGGACTGGGCAAGGTCTTGCTGCTGGTGGTTCTTTCCACTTAGGTGAAGAAAATCACAGCCAACTCTAGAGATGCCCAGGATTTCCCTCTTTTGTCGTGCCCTTTTCCAAGGGCTGTTATGCCATTGCTCAGCTTCAAAAAATTCGCTTTTCCCCTTTGCTTGTCTTCAAAGCTGGAAAGGGCTGGGATGGCAGGGGCGAAGCCCTGATGTTTTCCTGCTGCTGTCCTTCATCCCTGCTATGCTCAGCCCAGCTCTGATGTCCCCACTATAGGTAGGGAAGGCAGATGGGAGGAAAATGCAATGCCTGGAGACTCTCAGCCTATCTGCCCCTATCAATTTATAGTCTAAAGGCAACCTGGCTTTGCACTGAACTGGTGACATCCAGACAAAAGAAGAAAGGATGGTAGAATCTGCCTTAGACAGGAGGTCAGGGAAGTAGTTTCAGTTCATATCTTCTGTGAGTTGCACTATTTTACCCTGCTGGCTTTGCACTGGTGTCAATGTCAACGTTCATGCCAGACATTCAAGGAAAATCAGAACTTTCTTTTACAACAATTCCTGCTTATCTAAAATAGGATACTAAAAAAGAGTGATACGTGAAAGGAATGGTAAGAAAATGTTCTTTTACTATTCTGTATGTGGTGTATGTGAATTAACTGTGCCATTTATGCATCAGTACCCTAAAAAGAAAACCACCAAAAGCACCAGAAGGAAATAAATGTCCAGAGTGACAAAAAGAAAACACGAAGTTGCTTTGGAGGTGTGACATTCTTAGAGATCTGTGAAGCTTTGTAATCATTATTTCCTTTTATTGTAGGGGGTTTTTTTTTGTTTTGTTGGGGTTTTTTTGTTTTTGTTTGGGTTTTTGTTGTTTTTGTTTTTTTTTTTCTTAGGCAGGTCTTGGCACAGGTAAATTAATTTATTTGAACTCTTCCAGACTTTTATTTCAACATAACATCTTGATTAAAATGAAGCAATTATGCAGAGTAGTCACTTTTTAAGACAGCCTTTAAAAGCATGCAGACTTTTATTGAATAAGATTATACATCCATATCCTTCCATTATTATTGTATATGCATAACCTTGGATCAGAGGCAAAGAAAACAGTTAAAAAGAAGAAAATTTTGAATTTAAATGATATATGTATATGTGATATATATGACCTGTGGGACATCTATGTGCAAGTAGGCTGTATAGAAGCTAAGATAATTTTCCTGACTGCTTCTCCTTCTGCATCTCTCCTGCAAAAAACTTACCATGTGTATGCTTTTATCTTTGCAGGCAGAGTAACCATAACATTGCAAATCCTCTTGGAAGTCATCCCACCAGAGGAAGAACAGAAATCCTGATCATCCTGATCAGCTTTTGGCTTGGTGTTTCATTTCAACCTGAAATAAAAAGAGTAGGGAGATTTATCCCCCTTCCTAACATGCTGCAAACTGGTGGAACGAGTCACAGTCGAGATGGATACCGAGCAAGTCACGTACCAGAAGTGGTCTTTTATTATGTCTGTTGCAAATTTTTTTTTAACGTGGTTGGTCTATATGTAGAAAGAAAGTACTTGTGCTATGAGGAAACCCTTCACTATTTCTTTTGGTACGATGTCCTATTCTAACAAACTGTAAGTTCAACAAACTGCGATTTTGTTTGCCTTGTCACTGAAGATAGGTTTAAGTGATGTGTAATAGCTGGGTATACTGTGAAGAATGTACCTTGCTTGCTGTCCCTGGAGATCCCAGCTCTCATCAGAGCAAGGGTGAGATAAAGCTGCTGAGTTTCACATACTACATTCTTCCCATCACTCTGTTTGGCAGCCTGATTTCTTTTGACTCACTGGAAGCCCCAGCACACTGATGCAGAAGCACCACTCCCCAAACCTTTGTGATGACAAACTCAAGGTTTCTTCATTCCGGAGTTCTTATTACATGGCCAACAGAAACATCTTTTGAGACTTAATATTTCTGCCAGTGGGGCAGGAAGATTTTAGCATGGGAATTTAAGCAGTAATTTTATGCATGTTAAATTTTTACCAGGCTGGAATTGATCACTGGTTTTACCAGTGTTTCTTTGTGTACCTACACACACAAAATCCAGCAAGTTAAGCAATGACCTTCAAATGAGCCAAAATATTTGAATGTCACCTCCATTGCTGTATGAATATTTCCTATCTGGAAGCATATGGTCCTGCAGTTATCAGCCAGGCAAACCTGACTTTAAAATTTTATATCAGTGTTGGTGGGCAGAAATAAATGTCACTGGTGGGAACATGATATAGATATGACAATAAATGCAATACTTTTTTATGAATAAGGTATAAGGCAGGCTACAGCAGCTTTGCCGATTTGAGTAGGATGTGTGCCTGATCTGTGGGCTTTTCAGTCAAGCACACTCCAGTTAACAGGGCTTTGAAACACTGAGGAGCAGGTGCTTTTCCTGTCTTCTCATGGGTTTTATCTCAGCAGAAACAGAGAAAGGCCTTCAAAACTGATAAAATTGAATGAAATTCATCTCCAGAACTATTTTTGAGCTGAGCTCTGGCTCAAATATGAGCCAAAATTTTGCCCTTTTTAAAAGATAGTTGTATAGATAAAGAAGTTTTTTAATATTTAGAAATTGAGTTTTATATTCTTAATGACTACTCAACCTTAAGGTTAAGGTTTATTATCACTCTGTTGAGAAAATAACACCTAACTATTGAATGCACTATTATTTGAGCTGTCTGATTTCATGACATGTCTGATAGTCGCATTCCATGAAAATTCTTGTGGAACTAAGCAACATTTAACTTCCTAAATTGGGAGAAAAGCACAACTAGTAGCCAGACCACTACAGTAAAGGGAGACTGTGTATTGTATATGTGTTGTATATATCCAGAATATCTACTGCTTTAAAGGTGTACAGTAATATGTCTTAAATGTATACATGTTTTTTGATTTTGTATCTCTGTGGTGGAATTTCACAAAAGTAGGGAAATGCAAGTAACTGATTATGTAGAAGAGCAGTAATTTAAGACACAGAAAGCATTTTGCAAACAGTGTTTTTCTATAAATGTTTTCTGTTTACAGCAACTTAAAGTGTTATTTGAAACTTTTTATAGGCAAACATTTTGAGAGAGTTTTTTGTGTTGACAGTGGATGTGTTTATTTAGTACTTATATTTGGGTCACAATTCTGCCTTTGAGGCTGTCTCCTGCAATCCCCGTTCATCAGGATTTGGCCTCTGTCGTCATGGAGCATCTTCAAAGTACACAAACTCTACTTCTCTCTGACAGAAATAAACTGTCTGGCACCCTCCAGGAGTGCATCTAACCCATTCCTCCCCTAATGAATGCAAAGTGCATGGCATCCAGAGCAAAACCACCTCAAGAGCGACAGTGGATGCGAATTTTTCACTCTGACTATTTCATTCCCATGTATTCATTCCTGTTGTGCCACTTTACTTGAAAGTTTAATTGTAGGCAGTGTTAACTTGTAGAAATAAATGGGCTCCATAAATGTAACCGAATGTTGCTTTATTTTCCCATCATGGTCTTTAAGGTTTAGAAATGTTTCTGAAGCCTGATTCAGTGAACATAATTTTACTAGGTTTAGTTCATGTAAAGGGTTAATTTGTCCCAAGGGAAATCCTAGGACTTGCTGATTGTGAA
The DNA here is from genome assembly GCA_013398855.1 of Mohoua ochrocephala. Classification (NCBI taxonomy): domain Eukaryota; kingdom Metazoa; phylum Chordata; class Aves; order Passeriformes; family Acanthizidae; genus Mohoua; species Mohoua ochrocephala. The sequence continues at coordinate 13,092 of VZTA01025777.1, read as the reverse complement.
GTTGTATATTTTAGGAAGGAAAAAAATTACATGCGAAATAAAAACCTGGGGTTTTTGAAGGTGTACAGGGATTTTAATTTCAGGTTTAGTTTCTTTAGCACATGCAAGTACAGTACAAAATAATGAAATTAGTTTCCACTGTATTATGAAAGTCAGTATTAAAGATGTTTATTACACTTGAAAGTGAGGCATATCTTCAGAAATTGAGGAAAACCGTTTTTTCTTAAAGCATCAAGTTCTCTTATAAGATTGTTAAGTCTTTTTTCAGAATTATCAAGGAAATTCTTCTAGAATTTCTAAAGGATAGGCTTTATATATACTTTTTCTTATTAGGGCCTGAGGTGGTCAGGCCAATGAGACTATTTCTATGGAAAACTTCAGTGGTTCTTTTTTTTTCTTGCCTTTTGCACCTTTATATCAACTGGATGTGTCAAAGGATATCTTTCTTTTTGTTTAAGTGGTTGCTGCTGGTTTTTTTTCTTCTTTGAATTTGTTGCTTTCCTGGGGTATAGGTAAAAGTGTCACTGAAGGCAAGAAAAAGGAACATCTTATGTGAGTAGCAAATACTGCTGAGGTTTAGTATAACATAGAGAAACAGTTCAGCACCTGAAGCCTCTAAATGGGCTGACCTGCCTTTGCATCTCCTAAGCTAGAGCATCACAATTCTCCCATAAGAATTACTTATTTTCAATTCAAATTGCAATAGAGGCTTCTTTTGACCACAATATATTTTCCACATTTTTCAATCTGAATGAAAAACAACCCAAAAAACTTTGCTTGCCAGAAGTTCATGCGCCTTTTACTATGTGTATATAAATATAACTCTTTGTCTGAATGCTCCCGCTTTCTTAATTTTCAGAGGAAAATCAGGCTTCAATTTAAGAATAGTTTTAAAATATTTTTCTGCAGAAGAAGGTAGTAGTTACCTATATCCACAAGGTGCATAATTGTATTGATGTAACAAGATGAAAAGGATTTCCCATTATGTTCAGTGCCTCCAGAATTTTTGACTCAAGCATTAGCCATATATCAGGATCCAAACAGATTTTAATTAGCATAAGTCTTAGGGAAATGGGTGTTGATCTTTCTTAGGAGGAATTAGATATTTCATTTTCTCAATGTACCTATCAAATATTGTGTTTAATGACCAGCAGACCACAGATAGTTTGGACAGCGGAACGTGGAGCAGGTAACGAACATACTGAAATCCAGTACAAAAATTGTATTTATGTCTGCAAAGGATGCAAAGTACAAAGTCTGGCATTTGAACCTAGGCAGGAGTGGTCAAGGGGAAGTGCAGGACAATGTGTGATGACCCCTGTTTGGTTATAGGGCAGCTGCCTGAGGCTGGAGGCTCTTCTGTGGGACAACCATCCTAAAAATGTATACTTGTGCCCATGCCAGCTTGTGTCCTGCCTAAAGTGTTGTGGAGTCCCCTTTAGCCTGGCTCTCCCCCTGGCAGGATAAGTCTCAGGGAAGGCTGGTGCTGCCAAAGGGAGATGGCAGGTTGAGATATCCCTGTGCCTTTTATGTAGATGACATCACTTGTGATTTTTCTTTTGCCCCTTGAACATCTCCCTGCCTTCTTTGAACCATTCCTCTCTGGTGGAGTCTGGAGTAACTGAGGAAAGCCTTTATTGCCTTAAACACCTCTGGAGAGAGGTTGAGACTTGGCAAACTGGTGGAGTTTTCTGGTTGCCTTCAGAAGCCTGTAGAATTTTCTTGCGTGTTAGTCCATGTTTAATTTGTTTTCTATTGTCTTTTTGCCAAGGAACTCTTGGGGAACATGTCAACAATTGACACCATTTCTGTTTACATTTGCTTTCTTGTTTCTTTTTTATTCAAAGAAGCATTTGAAATAATTTTTCCTTGAAATGCAAAGATCCAAATGGATAAAACACCTGTTCCAACAAAGGATTGACTTTATCAAGAGAGAGTTTGGATCTTCTTCCTACTCCCTGTAACAGGAATGTCTACGGTGTTATGATGTATATCAAAGCTTTGATATTTTCTAAATATGATATTGGTGATGATCCAACATGGTTATAAAAATGCTGTGGCTGCAGTCAGTTTTATGCTCCTGCAGCTCATTCTCTGCTCCAACTCAGGCTACAAAATGCTCCCACTGCTAAGCTTTCCTACAGGCCTTTTTCAGATCCAGGAACTCACCTACATCTCCTTTGAAAGGGAAATACCATTCCTTCCTTTGTGGTGCACCTCAGCACCTAGAGCTGGATGTTAGCAGGTGACCTTAGCTCTAGACAGGCTCTTTGCTGAGCCCAGAGCTTGTTCTGTTCAAGGGAAGTTGGAATCCTGGGTTTTAAAAAGCGGCTGGCTTTTGCAATCACCTCTCTCATTTGTACTTAAAATGTTTTGTAAAACTGTTACATAGGAATTTTGGTGACCTTTTTTTAATGTGATTTTTTGTGTGTGTGTGTGCGATTTTTATTTTTTTCCCTTTCCCTGTTAGTTATGAGAAGTTAAATGTTATGGGATCTTTTTCTAATTTTACCCTGTGCCTTTGGCTCTGCCTGAAGAAAGCCATTTGATTCAGTTTCAGCTGCCAATATCTCTTTGCCGCTCAGTCACTACAATGTAATTGGATCTAAAGTACGTGTATAATTTGCTGCTAGCAATGCTGGCTTGTCTTAATTATGACTTCCAGCTGATTTCTAACAATACTTATCAATGAATATGCATAGCATAGCAGTCAGACTGGTGCAGATGAATAACTCCTCTTGAGAACTTGAGCTTTCATGCTATCTACGTATTGTTTAAAAGCATCAAGGCAGGATCTCTAGCTTAAACTGGATGGAGGCTTTCAGAAGGGCTTGTGACACAGCCCAGGACACAATGGGTGCAAAGCCTAAGATGTTTTAGGTTCTATATATATATGTGCATTCTTCCACATTCGGCAAAATTTCTGGGAGAAAATGAGGAAAATCTGAGAGGTATAAATGTGACCTCCTAGGCAGATGATTTCCCCAGTGCTTTCTTCTACATTCACCCTGACTAACGGCTACACATACATTTTCACTGAGCATTTCTATTCAGTACCTCTTCTGCAAGCAAGCTCTTTGAAACATTTGTATTTAATTTTAAGCTAGGTGCTATTCTTGCCCATCTGCTTGTGATTTTTTTAAGCCTCCTATTTTTCCTCACCAGAAAACTGGTTTTCCAGGCTGTAACAGTACTTTTAAAAAGTAGCACAGTCATGAATTAGGGTCACAGAAAGCTCTGAAGCTGTTCCAAGCAGCTCCCTCCTCACAGGCTCGTATAGTTTTGTTTGCAGATTGCAGCCGGAGGAACTTAAAGTTTATCACAGCAAATACTCAGCTCCTCTCGGCTATCAAGGATGTGGTGTTTTAATAGTATCCTTGCATTTGCGCTCCAACACCCGATTAGAGGTCCTGACATGGCCAATTTGGCATTAGAAAATCTGGGCATGTGACAAACCCTACTCGAGGTTATGAAAACTCTGTGGAGATAGTGAAAGATTTGGACAAGCTGAAAGACTACGAGCACAACAGTGAATTTTATGATTAGCCATCTATGTATACTTAATTACTTGCATATTTTCAATTACCAATAGCTTCATTAAAAAAAATAAAAATCTGTTGTACATTTCTAGGGGGACATTTCAGGTTTCCTGAGTTTGGTTTGGTTTGCTGTTTGGGTTTTTTTTGTTGTTGTTTGTTTGTTTGTTTTTTCCCCTGGTTGGCTTGTTTGGTTGGTTGGTTTTTTAAAATTATTTTTCTTTCCTTTTTTTTGAGCATTATATTCAGGACAGGTCCCTCAGGTGTTCTGCTTGAAAGCTGGGGCAGACAAAGCTTTTAAGGGAATTCTCACTGTATTTTCACTACACATACTGCACAGTGCAATTCAATATTCATAAATTATTTTTGGCTGCTGTTAGTATTTCCCATCTCTGTTTGCTAATTCATGTGCCAGATATATTTAAAATGAATCATTAAACGTCAGGGGATTTGATGCTTGTTCCACATGCAACAGCTCACTATTGAACAAAACTCCAGTGCTTTGTACTGATGCTAAGCCCTAGCTACCTTTGATTTTATAATAAATATAGGAGTCAGAAGCAGAATAAATCAGATCCTGTACTGTCAGGTTGGCAGAGATGATTGAGCATACCTTTCTGACAGCACTGCATTTGACTGCAAGTCTCACGCAGCCCTACTTTAGATCATACGTCTGGATGCATCTGGATAATGAAAAGCAGGTTGGCTTAGAAGACAGCATACAGTGCAGCACCATTGTCATATTTATTTAGTGGCATGTGTCTGCTAAAATGCTTCAGGTTGTAGCTCATGGTAATAATTCTCCCTCATGTGGAATCCATCTTGGCCCATTTTTATTCCTTTACCCATATTTTAAACAAAAATTATTTTCAAAAACCTTTCCAAAATGGAAACATAAAGCCTTTATCTAAAGCAGACACATGTGGGTAATAAAATAGCTCATCTCTGCACTCACTTAGAGTGCTGTTTTTAGAAATGAAATCATTATGTGTTAGTCAAATTGTGGTCATCCAAACACTCCTGTTCTTCCTGCTTTAGAAAAAAACTGTTTACTCAAGTATCAGAAACTCTGTAGTCCTACAGATTTGACTCTGATTTGTTGCTGTTTGGCTCTTGGTGATGGATGTCTGCACCAAAGCTCTGGGCTTGAATATTGAATATGGATCTGAAACCAACAATTTATCTGGGCAGAGGGAGCAAGGAGCCTGTGACTGTCTCCCTGTCCTGCCTTGTTGGTGAGGGGTTTGTGTATCTGTCATAAGAACAGAGCTCATTTGGAAGCTGCTGTTATGGAGAAATTGTAGTTCATTCATGCCTGCATACAAACTACAGACTGGTGCAGCACATTGTGTTGGGTTTTCTCACAATTTTTCAAGATGTTATTTGAGATGCAATTATGTATGGCTTTAATTTGGCTTTCTCTTTTATAATGCAAATGATTTTCTGCATATACATACACATGTATGTATGCATTCTTTAGGGTTAGTGATGCAGACCTGCACTCCTGTGTTGCAAGTTTGAGACGATCAATGAAGTATTATTTAATGCATGCCAACTCCTTTTTTAATACTATTTCTAAAGTTAATTGCAGCAAGCACACAGCCATCCACCATGGAATAATAAATTGATAAAGAATGTGTGGGGAAAAAGCAATAAGCCAGAATCATTAAAAAGCTTAGCACACCACTCCAGCAACACAAAGCAGTCATAAAGCTGAGGTTGGAATTGCACACAGCAAATGGTGTACACCAGTAAATCTGACCCTGGTAATTTTATTGCAAATGACATACAAGCCAGAAAAACATTTAGGTAATTGAAATTAACACTTTTAACAATGATCTATAAAGCAGTGAATAATAATCAAGAGGTTCTTTCAAACTCTTTGTAGCAAACCTACAGTACTTCACAATCTATTTTTCTCCAATATAATGAGACAAAATAACACAGACCCTCTTTTCCTTAAGAACAGAACATCTTTTTGGCAAGGTATCATACCAGCTCCTAGTTTGCCAAACACTACAACTGTGCATGGAATGAAGGCTTGTTATTTTGGTCTTGGAACAAAGTTAGATAAAAAAGGAAAAGATAATAAAAAGGAGCTGTTGGAAAAACATTAAATGTGGTTTGTTTTGGTTTTTTTTATTGATGCAAATCTGCACATGGGTTTACTCATATCAAAGTGACTGCATACTGGATCACGTGAACACAGCCTTTGGGTAGGTAAAAAGGCTGCTGCAAACTTTGAAGTCCTTTGGAGGGTGTAACCACTACTGGAAGACTTCAGGTATTCTTCACCGATACTCTCAAAATTAAAAAATTCTCTATTTTGTATTTCATCCATTCCATATTTTTCAATGTTGCTCTTAAAATACAACCACTTCCTTTCTTTCTAACTGAACTGATGAAAGAGAAGATTGAATCTGTCATGGAATAAATCAGCTTTTTAATGTTGGATCAGCTGTTTAAATCACTGTTGGACCATATTATTGGCCACTGTCTCTCATTAAGCTGCCCCCCAAAACCACCAGGTAGGGAGCCTGCTATCTTACAGCACTCTATCCAGGCAACAAGCCTTTAAAATGAACCTGGGAAGAAGTCTGGGTGTCAGTGGGAACACTGCCTTGCATCATGTTGTGCATAGGTGTGAAACATTTCCCTGTGGATTAGAACCAAAACCCCACCAGAACCCTTTTTAAAACAGAGATCGTTTTGCTTTACCTGAGTTCTGTGCAGAAATCTGGCCATCACTTTCCAGTCTATCAATCTGAGCTCTTTCATGAATACCAAATTAATTTCAAAAAAATCAGATTCAGTAAAACAATTTCTGTAGAGGAAGCAGCAGTTGGGAGAGTGATGGAAATATGGGTTTGCATTCAACTCCCCTTTTTTGTCAGATGACAGGGATGCTTCAGAAGTACTACTGCAAATATTTAAAAAAAGAATCCCAATTTCTCCAGACTTATATAATACACTTTTTCTCAAATAAAAGCAGATAAGCGTATGTGTGTGAGAGAAGGAATAAAGCATTACAGGTGGGAGAACACATCAGAGCAATGCTCTTTGTACTAATCTCGAAACTCTGGGGAAGGACGGAGTGCTTCAGGAGGGGAATTGTGCTGCCAAAATTTTGGGACTGTGATATTCCTGTCTCTTCTCCTGAGCACCTCCAGCACCAGTCTTTGAGGTGCTGCCACCGTGGAGAAATTTGGCTTGGAGTGCTTCTCCCTGTCTGAGTGGTGGAAAAGGTGTAATGTACCTGGGAAAGTCATCAGCCCCCATGGAGAGGTGGCCCCATACCCAGTGGGACTGTGGAATCTAATGAGAGCAAAGTCTGGGAAAAAATGGGTAGCTTTTGCAAACCCACCCAGAAGCCCAGGTTTGTGACAAAAGTAAGTTACTGGAAGCTCTCAAACCATGAAGTCTTTTATACCAAGCTACAATAGACCGTATAAAAGAAATAGAGCCCCAAAGTGAACATAGCGGTGCTGTCAGTGTCATATTTTTGTGCTCCTGTCTCCGTGGGGGATAATTAATTCAGCTCCCTGGAGAAGCAAACACATCTTAGGGAAAAAAAAAGAAGACTCAGTTCCTGAGGTCATTTGTGAAAGCTGGGTTATTTTAGGAGGCTGGAAAAAAGGAGAAAGGTAACAGTAGGCAGACAGGCTGAATTGAGGATCAGGACAATATGCCATCAGAGTCATCACCTGTAAGGAAAGAATGAGCAGTTTTCTCCCTATGAATTTCAAGTCCTGGTGTCTTGAGGAGGAAACTACAGGCTTAAAGCCCCCTTAAAGAGGGATGCCAGAGAAACAGACCTATCTCTTCTTCCAGAGGAAACCGATGGCTGCTGGATGAAACCTGAGGGCAGGTAAGAAATGCCTGGGACAAGTTATATTGGACCAGGACTGAGCTGAAAAGAGGTCCAAGCTGTTGTGGTGTTCATTCGTATGAACAGAGAATGAATGTTCATATAAACCTTTCAAAATCTCTAATTTGCCTTCCATATTTTTCCCCATATTTACATTCAGGGAACAAATGCATTCGAATGTGGGTGACATTGTGCCAATTAACAAACTGGTTTCTTGACAGTCAACTCATATTCAACAGTATTTGAGGCATAATGTTTTGAAATCCTTAGTCTACAATTGAAGAATTGTATCCATAAAAAAATTGTGATTGACTGAGACAGGTACATAATATTGCTTCTGTTCTGCTAAGGCACCTCTTGATGTTGTGGATATCCCATCCCTGGAAACATTCAAGGCCAGGTTTGATGGGGCTTTGAGCAACCTGGTCTAATGAAAGGTGACCCTGCCCTTGGCAAGGGGGTTGGAACAAGGTGATCTTTATGGGCCTTGTCAACACAAACTATTTTATGATTCTCTTCCAAACATTTATGTTCAAAGGATAACAGGAAGAGCATGCACAAACAACTTCGGTTTTAATTAGACTTTTGAAGTAATAAAATAATAAATTAAAAGATGGCAACAGATTTTGGGTTTCTTTTGGAACATCTAATTTGATATACTTTAAACTGAGTAACTGAGTATTCAAATTTAAGAGGAACTTACAGAGCCATAATTTAGAAGTTGTAGACTTTTTTTGGAATGGTAGTATTTTGTTTCCTCTTAACTGTGTTCGTATTGCTCATGGGGTTCCAAAAGTACTTTGAAATTTTTGCTTACAGTTCAAGTCCATTCCTAAAAGATGTTGTTCATTTTTTAAAAAAAGTGCTTTGCTTTTATTTTCTATGCAGTTCATATTCTTGCATTCTTGGCAATGCTGGGAGCAGACCAGGAGCTATCATTCCAGAAGCAGCTCTCTGAAGTCTAGGCAGACTTAACAGATTTTACATTAACAGCCTATTTTGCAGAAACCCTTTACTCTTCATTAACACAATACAGGTCTGATGAGTATCATGATACCACTACTTTTTTATTTATGTTTCTGTTATTACAAAAATTGATTGTAACTCCACTTCAGTTGGTTTTCCTATCTATTATAATATGCCATATTCAATATGCTTTTTTTTTGAGACAACAATTTATTCTAAACAATTTATGTTTAGAAGTTCTAGTCCAGAAAATCTTGTCTTTCATTATTTCTTTCTGGTTTTCATTAAGTTTATTTGTAATAATTGGTAATGCTCAGGGTCCTGCATTTTGGTCTGCCGTTTTTTTGTCTTCCTGCCAAAACCTTCAGCATCATTCTCCTTTCCTTGATACTCAGTGCTTGTTCTTGTAAACAACTACAGGTTTGCTTACAAAGAGATTATTGATAGGACAAGGGGGAATGGCTTCCAGGTGAAAGAGGGTAGGTTTAGAATAGATATTAGTTAGAAATTCTTTGCTGTGAGGGTGGTGAGGCCCTGGCACAGGTTGCCCAGAGAAGCTGGGGACGCCCCATCCGTGAAAGCGTTCAAGGCCAGATTGGATGGGGTTCCGGGCAACCTTCTAGTGGGCAGCATCCAGGCCTGTGGCAGAGGGGTTGAAACCAGATGATCTTTAAGATCCCTTCCAACTCAAACCACTCTATGATTCTATGAGTACCTCGGTAGAATACTTTTATAAATGTAAGTACGTAGGAATTTAATTTTCTTAACGATCTATAGCTGGTTCTGCAATTAAAAAGCAGGAATGATCTTGTTAAATATTGCTTTACAAAAAACATTGGGAAAGACCTGTTATTGTGCTGTCTTATAATTTCATCTCAAGTTTTCCTATTTCTTGTTCTGAAGGTTATAGCTTGGAATGTAAATATTCAGCTATCTTCACTCTGGTGGCAAAAGTGTTCTGGTAACTGTAATCCCAGAACACACTAAATTCCTTACTGAATGTCTCTGTATCAAAACAAATGGTATCACTTCACAGATTATACACCAGCTTCAGCCTCGGTTACAAAAACCCTGTAACATTTGTGTAATGGTACACAAAGCACCTCCTCACATTACCAAAATTTCACACAGTCAAAACTCATGGTTTTTTTCATCTATAAATCCTATAGTTTTCTTTTTAGTCTTTATAAAAAGTTATAGTTATAATAACTTTATAGTCTTCTTTTTTCTCCTCAGGTCCAGAGCAGAAGATTTTTCTTGGCAATTCCTTTTGTTTTCTCTCTTTGTATTTTAGGAGTCACACAGAGAAAGCTAAAGCTCTGCAAGGGTTGTCTCCTTTTGGACACGTTTATTTACACATATATATGCAAATGGCCAGGAGAGTAGTTTCCTTTGCTCCTTATTTTTTTTCCCCTCTCTTAAGTGGATCAAGATGCAGCAAAAAAGTTATATTCCATCTGCATGAACAGCCTTCCAGAAAAAAATAAGAGCAGATTAAGAGCGGACTTCAGAGCTGTGGATGCTGGATCTTTGAAGATGTATGCATTTCACTTGCCTCTAACCATCTGAAAACTCAGTGCAAGACTTGAAGGTCTCTGTAGTCACTGGAGACAAAATGGTCCTTCCAGGAGGCAGTGTGAGCTATTCTGGTGCATGAAGGATGAATTTTTCTCTACCTGCCTTTTGCTTGTGTGGAGTTGTACTTTCTTGTCTCTCCAGCACTGCTGGACTTTGCTGCCTTGCACACACTTTGACACATCTCACCTCACAGCATTTTGAGAATGGTGGGTTTTCTCTTCACCCCCTCTGGAGCAGTCTGGTTTCCCCACTGACCATGGTGAACACCCTTGGACTATAGGAGACTATAAGTGGCACATAGGATGCCAAGGTAGCTGAGAATTTAGAAGGGATAAATCTCACTCTTTGAAGCAGTACTGATAAACCCAACAAGACTATCCATCCAATTAGCAATGTACAAGCCTGATTAAGAAGCCAGGACAACATACAGAGGGAGGAAAACATTTGGGGAGAATGCAGAAAAAAAGGTGCTTCAGTCCCACTTCAAAAAATTACATTGCTGTCTGTCACTGGGGCAGATGGAGTGACCTACCTTTTGCAGATTTTATGGCCATGGAGTTAAGGGAAAACAGTTTTTTTCTTTCTTTTTTTTTTTTTTTTTTTTTGCAGTAAACCTTGGACACAAAAATTTGAAGGAGAAGGTGCCAAATATACAGTGATCAGTGCCAGTGATGAGAGCCTCCAGTTCAGATCTTCCTACTCCTGCAGTGTTGCTGGAGACTCTCTCCATCCCTTCTCCTGAGGCTGCTTCGCTTCATCCAAACCCTTTTGTGGTCAATGCAGGCAGTGGGAGCAACAAGGGGTCCAAGAGGAATGCTTTAACAATCATGGCCATAAGGGATTTTTACTCCCATACTCTTTCTCTCTGGTCCCATTCAGTTTAAAATGCTGCAGACAATGAACCAATGGTTTGTTTTCTGAAACAAAAAAGCACTTCTGAGAGAAGTAGTGTCCTGATCAGAAGAAAGGCAGCATTAAAAACACACAAGCAGTAAGAGGAAAATCTACTGCTTGTCAGAAAAAGAATGCTTTGCAGCCCTAATCTGTTACTAAAAGTTCCCATTCATCCTTGGCAATGTGATCAATCTGTGCTGAAAATTTAGTCTTATATGTATGAATTGGAAGTGATTTTATTAGTGTTTTACTACATCAGGTCTGATAAACTCCCATATCTATTTCAGTTAAGCTTATATTGATCCACTTAGAAGATCGTTTTGACTTTCATTATTTTTTGGGGGGCTACTTCATTTGTCTCAGACTGAAATTATGGAAAATTTGTAATTTAGCAGCTGGGGGATGCATGCACTCTCCCACATGTGCATGCAGACGCACACCCCCACATATTTATGTAGCAGAGGTGCCTGCGTGATGTTTCGGATTTACCCTCTTCGTTCCTCAGTTCCTGATACTGTATTTAGGTCAGACTTTGGTGTCTGAACCGCGGTATACCTATAGAAAGAACAATTTAATGGGTAACAGAGATTTTCTCAGTTCAGCTGCAGTCAAAACTCCATCTGCAAGACAGAAAGTGTAGTACAAGTGAAAGGCTTTGTTTCCAAAAGAAGGTGAAGGGTGCTGAAGAAGGAGACAGGTGTGAGGTCTAGACCTTGGATAAATATCAACTGCAATAAGTCATTGTTAGGAAAGAGGTTTCTTTCTTCTTTTCTGCAAAAAAATATTCAGAGGGATGTAGTACCTCTCCTGTGAGGATAAGCCGAGTTAGGTTGTTCAGCATAAGAGAAGGCTCTTGAGAAAGCTTATTGCTCCATTTCAGTATTTACAAGGAACTTATAAGAAAGATGGGACAGACTTTGAAGACTTCCTCCAGAATGAGGAGAACTGCTGCTCTCAAGAAGGTATCACCTATGGCCACCATTTAGTTGAATGGTCACAGCAAATTTTTATTTTTCAAAACTATGTGATTTATATTATGATACATTTTAGTGGGGCCTATAGTGATAGGACAAGGTGTAATGGTTTTAAATTAAACCAGGTTCTGTTTAGATTAGATATACGGAAGAAAAATTTTACAGTAAGAGTGGTGAAACACTGGAGAAGTTCCCAGGGAGGTGGTAGATGCCCCATCCCTGGAAACATTCAAGTCCTGCTTGGACGGGGCTCTCAGCAACCTGATCTAGTTGTAGATGTCCCTGATCATTGTAGAGGAGTTGGACTAGATGACCCTTAAAGTTCCCTTCCAACCTGAACTATTCTAAGACCTTTTTCAGGTATGTTAGGCAATGCCCATAAGTGGAGGGGAATAAGGAGGGAAGAACTGTGAGAAAACACCCTTTCTCCAATGTATCTGCCAGTGGTTTTTGGTCTGCCTCCCACCACCGAAAACAAAAATAGCTCCTGGAGATGTGGAACAGAGACAAGATCTCATCCTACAGGAGGGTTCACATCTTCCTCTCATGTGAGGCAAATACTCTCCATTTCCCACTGGTAATGCATAGGTCAGGACTGTGCCTCTTGTGGCCACCAGTACTAGGAGAAAAAAAATTATACAGGCAAGACGCTACACTCATGGTTAATTTAAAACTTTTTTTTTTAGTACTGACAAGTAGGCATTGCTGCACTTCTTCTCTGAAGTGCGTGAAGTCATTGAACAATCACAAAAAGAAGAGTGAGAAAGGCCATAAGAAGTACCCCTGCTGTGGTATATTTCCTCTGTAAAGATGTCATAGACTAGTTCCTTTTATTTATATCTATATTAGCATATACTGAATCAATTTTTCAGAAGGTATTTTGCTATAAGTCTACTCTCTGTCTTTATAATTGTTATTTGCACTCCATAGTCAGATGAAGTTATTAATAGAAGGCCTATAAATTCAAGTCATTAAACAGAATATCTGTCATTCAACTGAAAAGAATTCAGAATAACAAAGTGAAAACATTAAAACCCCTTCCAAACTGAGATAGACCTCTTGTCCAGAGATCTGAAGACCCTGAGTCACCTAGTAAAAGCAACCGGCCCCCTCCATCCATTGTTTCACTGTGAATTAAAAACTGATCACATTTGTCATGGTTTCCGCTGCAGCAAAAGAGGACTGGTGGAAATGGAGTACCTGACCCAATATGCAAAACCTCAAAAGTTTCTTAGTGACTCAGGAGGTGACTCCCTGTTGGGGTTTTTAGGAACTC